>APFE030997641.1:100502-134409 GCA_000404065.3 Pinus taeda | reverse complement strand
GTCAGTCTGACATGTCTTGCAAAGTCACTTTCTCTCTCCACAATCCGGAAGCATAACCTCTCTTTCAGCTCTTAGCTCAATACTATCTCTCTCTCACTAGCTTGTTCACTCTTGGCACTATTAACACTCGCTCCCAAAAATTACTAGCAAAAAACTCGCCAAAACTAGCCTGTTCAATATGGGGAGACAGGCCTTTATAGATGGGGGGAGAGGAGATATGCACTGTATGTGGACACATTCTGAGTTTTTGGTAATGTCCCAAAATAACCATTGAGTTGAGTTGCCTTGGATAGAAAAACCGACGCCCGACTGCTTTTATGGGCTTTTTCCTTCAGGGGACTGGTGAGTCACGGAGGAAAAAGCATTCTAGCATGCGTTGGCCAAAAATCATGCCCAAATTGTGTGGCGCGGGACGTGCTCTACGAAAGAGCATCTACGGGCGCGCCCTCTTTGTAGGGACTGAGACATTGGCGCGGACCAGACACTGTGGACCCGCGCTAATGGGAAAAAGGGCATCTTCCAAGGTTAATCTTCAGAGGGTGTCTTCAGGGTTATTGAACTTCATACTCAGGAGACCTCAATGCAAGTGTTTTCAAGTTATGTCACTGGTCACAGGTCCGTAAATGTGTCCTCCAATGTGTGACAGCGGGGGGTTAACAAGGACGGTGACCAACGGTGACAAATTACTACGTAACAGTATGCATGCACTTTCAGAGAAGGAAAAGTGTGTATGGGATGGAAAATCAAGGGAAAATAAATTAAAAGAATACCAAGTGTCAATACCATGGTATTAGCCCACAATATTGAGCGGAGTAACAATTATTTGATCCCGTCCAAGAATACCACAAGTTCTAAGTGTTGTTTTAGTCTGAGGTATTGGGAAAGGCTAAAACTATATAAGGTGGAAAAGATCAAAGGGTTGGGTGTGCAAGTGAAAGGGTTTTTCATGAATACTTCTATCTGAATTATATCTTATGTTGTAAGGGCTATGGTTATGATATGATCTAAAATACCTTGTGTACGTTTTGATACAATGTTGGATCAAGATCATGAGATCTAAAATGACTTATCATTGTATGATCTGATAATTGTTGGGCTAGATCTGAACATTGACACATGTTGTATCCTATAAATGTTATGATCTAGGTATGACTGAAGTCTGGAACAACTGTGAAGTTTTAAGTTAGTATTTGCAGATCTATATGTTGGTTCACCTTAGTGAAGGTGTGTATACACCCTGGTTCGACTCTTTCAAGTAGCATATGCAAAAGAAAAGCCTGTTATTCAAAAATGATTGATCTATATGATCAGTGCTATTGTTTTACTATTGTCTATCAATGATGTTTTCATAGATCTGAAAGTAGAACTGAATGAATAAGGAGAATGAGTCTGATTGATTGATTGATTAAGTGAGAAGGGTGATCTTTGTTGTTGTCTGTTTAGATCTCTGTAATTTGACAGTAGATCTTCAGAATGTTCCTTGCTGGTACAATTTTGATTCATAGGTTTTTATGATTTAGTAATTTTGGAGGTATATGCAAGTTTTGTTAAAGGAAGTAACATACACATGCAGTTTGGCTTCACTAAAGTAGCGTATACATTCTAACATATGATTTTTGAGGTTATAGTTGATTCTGGATGATGATGCAGGTTTCTGGGTTCAACACAGTGTTCTAGTGACAGTGATCTGACTGTTTACATTGACTGATTGTTGGTTGATGCAATTATTATGATTAAGTTTGAGCTTCAACGTTACTGATGGGTCCAATGTGAAAATTTGATGAAACATTGCCTTCACATTGTATTCTTGTGTACTAGGAGTATCCAGTCTGAAAATTTATGAAATGTGGTCCCTGGAGGAAGAGAGAAGGTTGTAGCCTTCTATAGGTCGACACCTACGTACTCATAAACATATCAGCTAGTACAAGAGCTAGGGGGTTGTAGCTCCCTTCTAGTAGAAGTTGTAGAACAAGAGAAGGTTGTAGCCTTCTGCAAGTAGGTGCCTGCGTACTGGTATGAGTCTGCACTAGTACAAGATTGTAAACAAATTTTCTTTATATTAAAAGAAGATAGAGACGAAAAGAGCAGGTGGTTTTTCTCTCGCATTGGGTTTCCATCTTAAATATTGGTGTTCATGTGTGTGGCTTATGTGTGATGATTTATTCTGTTATTACTGCATATAGTTACTGTTTAATAAAGTATTGAGGCACTGATTAAAGATCAACACATGATGAATTAAATGAATCATAAGTTTACTGGATATACGTCGATTTCCTTAATAACAATTGCATTCACAAGCGAGTTCACCTCACTGAAGTAGCATATATAAATATAATTATGAAATGAAAAATTATTGAATTGTAAATATTGATTCACCCCCCCCCCCCAGTATTATTCCCAACAATTGGTATCAGAGCAAGTCCCTCAGAAGAAGCTTGATTGCTTGAAGGGAGATCTCTAAAAATGAAAAATCACGAAGGCATGGGATCTATCAGACCACAAATCTTCAACGAAAACAATTTAGTATATTGGAAGATAAGAACCAGAGCCTATCTTTAGTCACTTGGAACTGATGTTTGGGAATTTGTGGAAGGAGGACACCAATTTCCAGTAGCAATACCCACAGATACAACAAGCAAGAAGTTATATGAAATCAATGACAAAGTCGTCAATACTTTATTGGGAAGTCTGTCAGAATCAGAATTCATCAAAGTCATGCATCTCAAGATAGCCAAGGAAATATGGGACAAAATCATTCAGATCTATGAAGGAGACTCCCAGGTAAAATGTGTTAAGCTCCAAACTCTCATAATTCAGTATGAAACTCTCAAGATGCATAGTGATGAAAGTATTACTAGTTACTTTTTATGAGTAGATGATATTGTTAATTGTATGAAGAATATCGGTGAAGAAATAAAGGAGGCTACTTTAGTAGAGAAAATTTTGAGATCTTTGTATTCTAAATTTGAGTCAAAAGTATCTGCCATGGAAGAAAATAAAGATCTTCAATTTTTTACTGTTGTTCAACTTCATGGAAATTTAACTTCCTTTAAAATGAGGAAAGGGGGTCCATCAGATATTAGAGAAGTCGCTTTCAAAGCTTCAACAAAGGGAAAAGAAAAGGAAGATCTCAAAGGAATCAGGATATAATTCAGAAGAAGATGAGGTAAACTTTGTAAAGAAGCTTTAGTGGGGTTCTGGAAGATTTAAAGGTAAGCTTTCATTCAAATGTTTTGGTTGTGGTAGAGTTGGTCATTATGATGCTAAATGTCCTCATAAATATAATCATGAAAAAGGAAAGGAGTCTGCAAAAGGTAATAGAAAATAGTGTGTTAATAGAAGAAGTTATTATACTCATGAAGATAGTAATGGCTTGTCTAATAGTGAAGAAGATGAATCTAAACAAGATTTTAAGCTACTCATGGCTTATGACAATGATGATTTTATGGATGCCTTAGAAGAGAAATATTTCCTTGAATAAATCACTAAACTTAAAATCTATTTGGAAGAAAAGAATATGGTCGTACACACTTTGACACATCAACTCATTGAAAGAGAAAAGTACAATGAAAAATTAGAATGTGAAGTAGTGGGTCTAAGAAAAGAACTTGAGATGACAAAATCTCTTAATATTATATTTGCTAAAGGATCAGAAAATTTAGATGAAATCATCCAGGTTCAGCGTTCTCCTCTTATAAAGACCGGTCTTGGATATACTGGGGAAACATCACAATCAAAAAAGTCGTCAGCCATCACCAGAAGCTATCTTGATGTAGCAAAGACCATTGAACAATGCATCAATCTTCAGCAAAAGCCTAAAAGTAATTCTCAGGTAAATCATGCTCATTTTACTCCAAGGGTGAACATCAATAGAAGCATCAACCAAAAGGTAAACAATACAAAAAAAAATTATGATCACAGAAACTTCTTTAATGGACAATGTTTTTCATGCCATAACTTTGGTCATAACGCTACTCAATGTGTTGCTTACAAAACTATCATGACTAGAGAAGCACAAAAACAAAGGAGCATGATAGGAACCAAGAAAATTTCTTATAATAACTTTTCTCCTCTTGAAGATGAAATTGAATGTTCATTGTGCAATAACTTTGGTCATGAAGAATCTGGATGCAGGAGAAAATTTCAGCCAACAATTCAAAAGGAGAAAACATCATCAAATTCCAAGGTATGGAGAAAGAAGGAAGTTCAATTAAAAAGATGTGGCATAACTCTGTTTACAGAAGGACAAGAAAATTAGTGGTACATTGAAAGCAGATGCTCTAAACACATGACAGGTGATAAAGATAAACTCCTTTCATATAATGCTTTAGAAAAGGAAAAGAATGTCTCTTTTTGAAATAACACACCAGCTATCATTAAGGGTAAAGGTTCTGTTTATTTGAAATAAAATGTTAAAGTTGGAAATATTATGTATGTTGATGGTTTAAAGCATAAATTTTTGAGTGTTAGTCAAATGTGTGATCAAGGAAATGAAGTTGTGTTTCGATCAAACAGATGTGTGGTTCATGAGCTTGATATGGGAAAGACCATAATCAAAGGTACAAGTACTCCAAGAAATCTATATATACTAAAAGGAGGTAAAAAACAATGTTATCTAAGAAAAATAGAAGAGAACTGGTTATGGCACAGAAGATTGGGGCATCTAAGATTTTCTCAAATAAGAAAAGCATGCAGGCTCAAGGTGGTTCGTGATCTTCCAGATATCAGCATCCCAGAAAATACCATCGGCAAACCATGTCAAGTCAGTAAGCAAACCAGAGTTCGTTTCAATGAAAAACAAGGATCATCAAGTAAGCCTCTTGAACTCATTCATACTAATTTGTGTGGGCCAAAAAGAAAATGGTCACCTTGAGGAGAAGAATACTTCATTTTATTCATTGATGATTTTTCTAGAATGTGCTGGATTGGTTTACTAAAGCATAAATATGAAACATTTGAAAATTTTAAAGCCTCCAAAGCTTTAGTTGAAAGTGAATCAGATCTAAAAGTCAAATGTCTCAGATCTGATCAAGGAGGAGAATTCATATGAGATGATTTTTTTTTTATTTTTGTGAACATGGAATAAAAATACAGTTCTTTGTTGCCAGAACTCCTCAACAAAATGGCGTGGTGGAAAGAATGAACAGAGAAATTCAACAAATGGCTCGAGCTATGCTTGATGAATCTGGAACTCTTGCCACCTTTTGGGGTGAAGCTGCATATAGTGTCATAAATATTCTCAACAAAGCTAATGTTCGGGTAGATAGTGATGAAACTCCATATGAACTTTGGTATGCTAAGACTCCTACTATAAAACACTTCAGAGTTTTTGGAAGAAAATTTTTCATCAAAAAGACTGATGAAAAACTTGGTAAGTTTGAACCCAGAGTAGACAAAGGAATTCTTCTTGGTTATTCATTTAGAAGTAAAGGATACAAATGTTATAATAAGATACTTTGAAAATTGTTGAATGCATTGATGTAGTAATTGATGAAGCATGCATAAATCTGGAACAAATGAAATCAACAAAGGAAGATGACAATGAGGAAGATGGTGAATGCTTTCCTGTATCAAATCAAAATGATATAGAGGAAGAAACCAATGAAGCATCAGAAGAAGATACAACTAATAGGGAAAAGGCTCCATCCAAATATGTTCAAAAGAATCATCTAGAATCTCAAATTCCAGGAGAAAAAGGGTCTAGAGTACAGACAAGAAGAACTCTTACAAGAACTTCCAGTTATCTAGCATTGTTATCCTCCATAGAACCACAAAATGTTAATGAAGCTATTAAAGATGATTGTTGGGTTAAGGCCATGGATGAATAACTTGACCAAATTGAAAAGAATGATACTTGGGAATTAGTTCCTAGACTACATGATAAAAATGTTATAGGAACAAAATGGATATTCAAGAATAAGTTGAGTGACAATGGAGAGCCTATTAGAAACAAAGCAAGACTTGTTTGTAAAGGGTATGCTCAACAAGAAGGTATAGACTTTGAAGAACCTTTTGCACCTATTGCCAAACTTTAAGCCATAAGAATGCTTCTTGCTTTTTCAAGTTTTTGAAAATTCAAAGCGTATCAAATGGATGTAAAATCTACATTTCTTAATGGAGATTTAGAAGAAGTTTATATTGAACAACCAGAAGGATTCGTTCTAGGAAATGATGCAAAACTTGTATGAAAGCTCAAAAAGGCTCTATATGGACTGAAAGAGGCTCCAAGGGCCTGGTATTATCATCTTGAAAAATATCTACAACAACAAGGTTTCACAAAAGGATATACAGACAACAACTTATACACCAAGATTGAGAATGATAAACTGATAATTATTGTTGTTTATGTTGATGATATCATCTTTGGTAGCAATGAAGAATCTATGAGTCAGAACTTTGCTTATGTTATGCAGAAAGAATTTGAAATGTCCTTACTTGGTGAACTAACTTATTTTCTTGGTCTACAAGTACATCAAACAAAAGATGAGATTTTTCTTTCACAAACTAAATATCTCAAGAAGATTCTAAGGAAATAAAGAATGGAAGATTCTAAACCAATATGTACTCCAATGGTAACAGGATGTAGTCTTAGTTCTAATGATGAATCACCTATAGTGAATCAACGAACATACAGATCTATGACTGGAAGCCTACTTTATCTAAGAGGTACAAGACCAGATATCATGCATGCAGTAGGAATTGTTGGAATGTTCCAATAAAATCCAAAGGAATCACATCTTCAGGCTATAAAAAGAATATTCAAATATCTTCAAGGAACTCAAGAATTTTGTCTATGGTATCCTAAAGATATAGATCTCACTCTTCATGCATATACAGATGCAGATTGGGCAAGAAATGTTGATGATCGAAAAATCATTAGTGGAGGTGCATTCTATATGGGATCACAATTACTATCTTGGTTCAGCAAGAAGCAAAGTTCAATTGTCTTATCTACAACTGAAGCAGAATATGTGGTTGTTGCATCTTGTTGCACACAACTACTTTGAATGATGCAAACATTGCAAGATATTCAAATCACATGTTCTCCACCCATATCCATTCTATGTCATAATAAAAGTGCCATTAGTATTTCAAAAAATCCAGTCATGCACTCCAAGACCAAGCACATACCCATTAAGTACCATTTTCTACGAGAACAAGTGCTTGAACAAAAGGTTAAATTGGAGTATGTTCCATCCAAAGAATAGGTTGTTGATATATTTACCAAACCACTTCCCAGAGAAACATTTGATTATCTCAAACAAAATCTGGGAATAGTTTCTGCATCATCCTGTTGTTAAATCTAGTTTTTAGAGGAACTTTTCCTATACATGAGTTTCATGAAGAAGAGTCACATATATACGCAAGTTTCTATGGCTGCAAGAGTGTATATATTTTTTTGATAAAAAAAACAGTTGGTCGGACTCAAAATTAGTTTCTGACATGGATGTTCAGTCTAATATTGATAGTTACAGTCTGCTGATATGCTTTGTTCATTGTTTTTTATTTGACTGATGAAGATGCCTTGATGAATGAAGTGTTGACAATGCACAGCTAGCACAGGTTCAAGGGGAGCATGAGCCTTCAAAATCATTATACATTGTTGGCATAATGGTTGTTGAATTCAGCTATGGTTTTAGATATTCATATCATTTGTTGTAAATTTCATGTAAAGGCCTATGATGCAATATGTCTCTTGATGTCATAGTCTATTAATGAGTCCTTTTTGACATATGATGTAATTTGTACATACACTATGCATGGGAAAGATGATGTAATAATTACAATTTTTCAGTCATGTTTGAACATTTGGTATATCCCCACTTGGTTGGGTGATTGATGTATGTATGAGTCATTGGTGATAGGGAGTTCATACCCACTTAGTTTAGTTATAGAGTCATGTTATTCTTTTGAAAATTATCTCTATAGAATTGCATGTACTCAGGGGGAGAATGGATAGTATAGTGTATCTCAAAGGGGGAGAATATCTTGGTCTGCCCTTTGCCTTTGATGTCAAAGGGGGAGAGTATTTTGGTGTCGCTTGATATCTCTAATAGGTTCTAAAGCTTGAATTAATCAACACCAATATGGTTTCCATCAAGTTCAAAGGGGGAGATTGTTGGCATTATGGTATAGGTGTTGTCCTTTATGGAAACTCACTCGCAGGTCAGTATAGATTTGATAAAGGGCAACTCACACTGTAACAAATTAATTCAGAGGTAACAGGGAAATGGCTCAGAAGAACAAGATGTTGGAACAAAGGACTACAGATCATAATCAAGAAGTTGAATAAAAATGATGTTTTAAGCTAGTTTAAGTTGTATACACAGGTTCACCTTGTCAAAGTAGCATATATAAGCGGGTTCATAGAATAAAAAAGAGTGTATACATATGCACACACTTTCACAGAAGGAAAAGTACATATGGGATGGAAAATCAAGGGAAAATAAAGTAAAAGAATACCAAGGATCAATACCATTGTATAAGCCCAAAATATTGAGCAGAGTAACAATTATTTGATCTCGTCCAAGAATACCACAAGTTCTAAGTGTTGTTTTGGTCTCAAGTATTGAGAAAGGCTAAAACTATATAAGGAGGAGAAGATAAAAGGGTTGTGTGTGCAAGTGAAAGGGTTTTTCATGAATACTTCTATCTGAAGTATACCTTATGTTGTAAGGACTGTGGTTATGATATGATCTAAAATATATTGTGCACCTTTTGATAAATGTTGGATCAAGATCATGAGACCTGAAATGATTTATCATTGTATGATCTGATAATTGTTGGGCTAGATCTAAACACTGGCACATGTTTTTATCCTATAAATGTTATGATCTGGGTATGATTGAACTCTGGAATAGCTATGAAGTTTTAAGTTAGAATTTGCAGATCTATACATTGTTTTGCCTTGGTGAAGGCGCATATACACACTAGTTTGACTCTTCCAAGTAGCGTATGCAAAAGAAAAGCATGTTATTTAGAAATGAATGATCTATCTAATCAGTGTTGTTGTTTTATTGTTGTATGTTAATGATGTCTTCTTAGATCTAAAAGTAGAACTAAATGCATAAGGAGGCTGAGTCTGATTGATTGATTGATTAAGTGAGAAGGGTGATCTTTGCTGCTGTATGTTTAGATCTCTATAATTGGAGAGTAGATCTTCAGAATGTTACTGGTTGGTACATTTTTTATTCGGACATTTTTATAGTTCAGTAATTTTGGAGGTATACGTAGGTTTTGTTAAATAAAGTAGCATATAAATGCAGGTTGGCTTCACTAAAGTAGCGTATACATTATGACATATGATTTTTGACGTTGCAATTGGTTCTGGATGATGATGCAAGTTTCTGGGTTCAACACAGTGTTCTAGTGACAGTGATCTGATTGTTCAGATTGACTGATTGTTGGCTAATCCAGTTATTATTATTGATTTTGAGCTTCAATGTTCTTGATGGGTATAGTGTGAAAATTTGATGAAACTTGGCCTTCATGTTGTGTTCTTGTGTACCAGGAGTATCTAGTCTGAAAATCTATGAAATGTGGTCCCTAGAGGAAGAGAGAAGGTCGTAGCCTTTTGTAGGCTAGCGCCTGCAGACCTGTAAACATATTTACTAGTACAATAGCTAGGGGGTTGTAGTTCCCTTCCAGTAGAAGCTAGAGAACGAGAGAATGTTGTAGCCTTCTGCAGGTAGGTGCCTACATACTGGTATGAGTTTGCACCAGTACAAGATTATAAACAGATTTTATTTATATTGAAAGAAGACAAAGACAACAATAGCAAGTGGTTTTTCTCCCGCATTGCGTTTCCACCTTAAATCTTGGTGTTCATGTGTGTGGCTTATGTGTGATGATTTATTCTATTATTAAAACACATAGTTACTATTTAATAAAGTACTGATGCACTGATTAAACCAAGACATGATGAATTAATTGAATCATAAGTTCATTGTATATACGTTGGTTTCCTTAATAACAATTGCGTGCAAATGCGAGTTCACCTTACTGAAGTAGCGTATATAAATCTGATTATGAAATGAAAAGTTATTGAATTATAAATACTGATTCACCCGCCCCCCCTCGCTCTCAATATTATTCTCAAAAAGGTAGTCTGTGGAACAGTAGAGGATCGAGAGAAGGAGTTGTTTCTGCAACCAACTAGATTGGTATTTTTCCATAATTGTATATGTCTCTGTTTCAGTTTGAAAAATGTATGAAAAGTAGAACATTGGAAAGAGTAGGTTCTAGCCTGCATTCAGGAGAGGTTGGTGCTTCTTGGAAAGTCGGTGCTTGCTAACCTAATGGGGTCGGTGCATCCTATGAGTGGGTGCCCACAAAAAAACTGATGTAATTTAGTAGGTGCTTAATTTACATCATAAAAAAACTAAAAATTGGTGGTTTTTCCCCCTGAGTTTCCACGTGAAAACACTAGTGTCAATATGTGTGTGTTTCTCATGTGATAGATTGTATGAACATATGAATGCTTAAAAAATTTCTCGCTTTATTTATGAATGAATTCTCTCAGAAGTGACATTACAATAGAGAAACTAAAAAGCTTTAAGAATCTCACTATTACTGATTCACGACCACCCCGGCCCCCCCGCCCGCCGGCCCCCCCCCCCCTAAGTAATTCCTTATTTCAACAATTGGATTAGATCCAAGTTCCTTTAGGAACAATCTAACCACTGGAAGGTAGATCTATAAGGAATTATGTCTAGGAAAGAGATTCAAGAGGCTTACTCAGGAAGAATACCAGTCTTTGATGGGACAAAATATGCCTTTTGGAAAGTAAGGATGGAAGTCTATCTTATGTCCATAGGAGTAAATGTTTGGACTTCAATGTTAGTAGACTACAATGTCCCTGTTATTCCTCCCACTGATGCATATGGTAAAAAATTGTATGGAAATAAAGCTAAAGCCAAGAATGTCATTCTCTTTGGTCTTATTCAATCATAAATTGTAAAGGTTATGCACTATAAATCTACCAAGGATGTGTGGGTAAAGCTTAATCATAGTCATGAAGGAGATGAAAAATTCAAGTAGGTGAGACTAAAACCTTTAGAATGAGGTTTGAGAGCTTGAGAATGAGTGACGATCAAATCATAGTAGAATACTTCCTTAGACTTGATGAAGTAACCAATATGATTAGAGGAATTGGTGAAGAGGTCAAGGAAGAGATGATTGTTCAGAAAATCTTAAGATCTTTGCCCATGAGATTTAATACCAAAGTCTGAGCTATTAAAGAAAGGGCCAATTTAAAGGATCTCAAGATGGACAAGCTACATGGTACTCTCACAGCCTACGAGATGAGTAAGAAGAGAGAAGTATGAAACTAAGGAAGTAGCATTCAAAGTATCCAAAAAGGCCAAGAAGCACAAACATCATCAAGGCTTCTCCAACTATGAATATGATCAAGAGTTGGCTCAAATAGTCAGGAAAATCAAGTGTGGCTCACGCAAATATAAAGGGAAGTTTCCCTTTAAATGTTTTCACTATGGAAGAGTTGGAAATTTTTCATCCAAATTCCCTTACAAAGAGAAGGTTGAAAAGGAAGATGATCATAAATTTGGAAACAAATCTTAGAAACATCAGAAGAAAATTTTATATAATTAAAAGGGGTTCTACTCCAAAGAGGATAGCTCAACACCAGAGTCGAACAGTGAAAACTCTTTGGAGAATGATTTAGTTAAGTGTTTACTTATTGATTTTGGAACAGATTCCAAGAAACAAAGTATTATTGACTCTAAAGAGGAAGAAGATGAAGGAGTAGTGGACCTTGAAGGGGAATTCATCAGTGCTCTTAATGAGTTAAAGAAAGCAAGAAAAGAGAATAAGCATTTGAAGGAGAAACTACAATGCGTTGAAGAAGGTATGTATAATTTTGATAATGAGGAGTTTATTTATCAAAAATAAAAACTTGAAGAAGTTATTAAGAGCAAAGATAGTTTAGTCTTTCTACTAGAAGGAAAACAAGGAACATGTGAGAAACTAGAAGAAGAGAACAAGCCATTAAAATAGGAAATGCTCAAGATAAGGAAGGAAACGATCTCAAAAACATACAAAGATGAAATTATATCCTTGAGAGTTAAACTAGAACAATCTTAATGAAAGGAAGAGGTTCTTCGAGATTTGATCCATGAATGGGAAGAGAACTAGCAGAGTCTTGAGGCAGAGGTTGTCTCTCTAAGAACAGATCTTGAGGGAATGATGACCGAGAAAGTTTTAAATGAAAAAATTGCAGAAGGCATAAGGTAAATATATCATATTCTAAATATTCAAAGGCCCTTGAGAATCAAAATAGGTTTGGGATACTCAAACAAATATGAATCCTTTATGGAGAAGATAAATTTTAGGTCTGCAAGATTTGAAGAACCACATAGCTATGCAAAGAAGCATCAAGAAAGAATCAATGAAGACAAAAGAGAAGCAGGGAAAAGATGAGATCATAAATGGAGAACAAATCAACCAACCAGACAACCAAGTTACCTTCATGCACAAACTCATAAGACTTCCAACAATAGGTATGCCTATTTATTTTATGGTCATTGTTATAAGTGTCATATCTTTGGACATAAAGTTTTTGATTGTAGAAAGATCAAAGTTGAAAGAGATGAAAATTCTAGATATAATAAGTATCATAATTTTAGATATCAAAACTCTCCTCTTAGAGATCGAAATGTCTTTTTTCCCCTATTAAATGAAGTATATTTCTTCAAATGTAATAATTTTGGGCACAAAGCAGGTGAGTGCAGAAGCAGGTTTGAATACCTATCTAAGTTCCAAAATATTAGACAACTAACTATCCAAAATGACAAGGGGAGTAGGAAATGGAATACTTAAAATAACATGCAGTGTGGACTCGCTCTATCATCCCACAATCAAGAGAACAAATGGTATGTGGATAGTGGTTGTTGAAAGCATATTACTGGGATAAAAGAAAAATTTTGTTGTGAAAATATAAGGACAGAGGAAACAATGTCACCTTCGGGAACAATGCTCTAGCAAGAATTAAGGGTAAAGGAATAGTCAGTCTTGATCAAAACACGAAGGCACAAAATGTGTTGTATGTGGAAGATATCAAGTACAAACTCCAAGGCCAAAAACACCTTCCCAGTATGTACAGAAAGAAAATCATGAGAGTCAGATACTTGGAGATCAAGGACATGGTGTTTAGACCAGGAGAAAACTTGTTGGAAGTTCAAGTTGTGCAAAGTTGACTCTTCTATCACATATTGAACCCAAGAATCTCAGCCAAGCAAGTGAGAACAAGTTTTGGGTGAAATTTATGAATGAATAACCTGACCAAATTGAAAATAATGACACTTGGGAACTAGTTCCAAGACCTAAAGAGAAAAATGTCATTGGAACCATATGGGTTTTGAAAAACAAGTTGAATGAGCAGGGTCAAGTAATAAGAAACAAGGCTCGATTGGTCTACAAAGGGTATGCCCAAATATAAGGGGTATATTTCGAGGAAACCTTTGCACCAATAGCAAGGCTGGAAACTATTAGAATTTTTCTTTCCCTTACCAGTCATAAAAACATCAAGGTATATCAGATATATGTGAATTTTTCATTTCTCAATGTATATTTGGAAGAATAAGTTTACATTGAACAACTAGAAGGATTTATGCTCACCACAGATGAGGGGTTTGTATGCAAACTAAAAAAGGCCCTATATGGACTCAAATAGGATCCCATATATTTGTACAAAAGGTTGGATAGATACCTTCAACAACAAGGCTTTAAGAAAGGTATTCTTGACAACAATTTATACATCAAATTTGAAGGTGACTATCTAGTAATTATAGTAGTATATGTGGATGACGTAATCTTTGGCAGCAACATGGAACAATTGAGGCATCAATTCACAAAATGCATGCAATCAGAATTCGTAATGTCCATGATTGGTGAGATTTCCTTCTTCCTAGGATTAAAAATTGCTCATTCACCACATGGAGTATTTATCCCCCAATCCAAATATCTCAAATAAACTCTAAAGAAGTTTGGGCTGGAAGATTTCAATCTAGTGAGCACACCTATGATTACAGGCTGAAAATTGTGAAAAGAAGATGAGACACCACTAGTAAATCAGACTAAATATAGATTGATGATAGGAATCTTGTTGTATCTTATAGCCTCAAGGCCAGAGTTCATACAACTTGTGCATCTTGTGGCCATATTTCAAGCCTTCCCTCGTGAAAGTCATGTTGTTGTTGTCAAAAGAATTTTCAAATATCTTCAAGGAACAACAGAATATGGAACGTGGTATGCTAAGAGAAAAGAATTTAAGTTGAAGGCATACACTGATGTTGATTGGACTGACAGTATTGATGACTTGAAGAGCACCTTAGGTGCAACCTTCTTCTTGGTGAAATGCTTTGTGTCACGAGTCAACAAGAAACAAGCCTCCATTTCTTTATCGACTGTTGAAGTAGATTATATTGTTGTTGCTACCTGTTGCATACAAATTCTATGGATGAAGCGAACTTTAAAATATATTCAAGTAGATTTGACTAATTATATTCCAATTATGTGTGATAATACAAGTGCCATCATCATCTCTAAAAATCTATTCATGCATTCAAATACTAAATATATTCCTATCAAGTTCCATTTCCTAAGGGAAAAAATTGCAACCAATGTTGTCAAACTTGAATATGTGGCCTCTAAATAACAACTTGTAGATATCATTAATAAGCCACTGGCAAGGGAACCCTTTGAACATCTCAAGTAGAAAATATTATTTGTGACTCCTACTTCTATATGACTCCATTTTGGTAGGTGTTAGCAGCTACTCAACATTGGGATCAATGGAAGCGTAGGATGAAATGATTTAGGTGGATTATTCAAGGAGTATTCTTTTCGATTGATGCCAAAGGGGGAGAATATTACTGAGGTAATTAGAGAATACCATGCCTAACTTCAAGGGGAGCTTATGGTGTTTCCATCAATGCCAAAGGGGGAGATTGTTGGATAGTTGGAATTTTCTGGATAGCTAGTGGCTGTAAGTGTGTTCACATTGATGTAAACCGAATTAGAATGGTGATTGGGAGTATAGGATTAATTCTATGGTAGCTACAAGCTTTTGTTAGAGAATCATCATAATAGCAGGCTTATTAAAAGTCCATAAAATGATGACTATAGTGATTGGTATTCTAGACTCAAGAGGAATCCTATGGTAGGTAGAAGCTTCTAGTAGAGAATCATCACAGCAGTAGGCTTATTAGAAAAGCCATAAAATTATGACTATGGTGGTTCGGATTCCAGAAGGAATCCCATGGTTGTTGCAATGTTCTGTAGAGAATCATCATAGTAGAAGGCTTATTGGAGAAGACATAAAATGATGACTATGGTGATTGGGAGTTCAGGATTCTAGGCACAAGAAGAAGAGTCAAGAAGAAAAGAATGAAAGAGAGTTTGCAGTCATTTTATAGGTAGTATATGGGCTCAAAGCATACAATGTACCCTCTCCATTGGAAATTTCTCTGAAATATATTTCCAACGGTGTGTGGAAGCCTAAAAATGGCCTCTTGATTCAAAAGTTATGGTCTACCAAAGTCAAATTCTTGAAGTCCTAAGCAGGACAAAATATCGGAGGTCAGTAGAGTGGAAAGATGAATATCGAAGGTTGAAGAATATCGAAATATTGAAAGCCCAGAGCATAGTGCCATAGGAACATCGGAAGGATAATATCATAGCAGGTCATGTCGAGATATTAGAAGCTGGAGGCCATCAGAACATCGGAGGTTGGAGCATATCATAATATCCGAAGGTTGAGGTCATCATAACCTAATAACCTCGTAATTCCTTATAATTGCAACTCTTTGGAAGCTCCAAGGTTCACGAAGGAAAATAAATACAAAGGAATTTGGTGTAGGACCAAGGATCAAGGAGGCTATTTCTCTCTCCTCTTGATAAACACATGGTTGTAGTTGATTGGTCCTTAATAGCTAAAGTGCCAACTGATGTCAGCATGACGTGGATGTAAGGTGGACATGTGGCAGCTTGTTTTGGCATTTTTTGTGGCCTAATAGGGTAAATCAGAGTGACACGTGTCACCACTCAAGAGGTGTCATGTGGAGAGATGATGAAAGCATGATGTCATCTCAAAGTTCAGCATATCGGAGGTTGAAGACCTCATAACTCCTATGCAAATGACACTTGAAAAGGTTACGATAAAAGGGGATCTTATATTATCTAGCACATGGTCATGTGGAGATCAAAGGAACTAAAGGCTAAGAAGAGAGAGATAAAACACAATTGGGACTTTGCCAAAGTTACAATATGCAGGGGCTCTGATATATTGCTAAATTGGTATGCTAAGTCAATGGTCACAAGCCCGATCTTATGAGAAAGAAAATGATCTGGGAGCTTAGCGAAAACGAGTTAAATGTATCATAACTGTGTGATATCGTAATGTTCCTTTTATATGAGGTACAATAAGGTGTGACTATGATGTAGCAATACAATGAGTTAAAAAAATGAAAGGGTCAGAAGTTAGAGATTAAGTGCAAATCAATGGAGTTGGTTTATGGAGTTAATGGGATCTGCAAAAGGCACTGAGACAAGGCAATGAGGACAACGTTACATAAAGAAGAGCTAGTGAGATGAAGAAATTCATCTCCTACTTCCTGTGCATGTCTTGTAGATTTAAATAAGGAACAAAGTGGCCATTCCTGAGTGCTTTCAAGATTTGTGGAGCAATGAATAAGCATGGAAAATCACGATAGAGTGTCTAGGCTAACTGAGATTAAATTCTCGGGATTGAGGATTACACAGGGATTCAGTGAAGAACTCAACAACTCATTCTTATGTTTAATTCCATGACAAAATATAACCATCAGATGTAACAACAGGAGGAGGAGTCATACTGAAGTACACTCGAGCAGTATGGAAACATGCAACCGAGACAACATTGTGCAATGTTCATCAAAGGATAAAAACAATTGATTGTCATCAAGCAAAGCGGGGGAAGTTTGTATTGTTGAAGTGTTGAACAGGGATAGCATAGAGTGTGTTGTGAAACGAGCAATGAGAGAAGAGTTGAAAGGTTTTTAGTATTCTGCATGTGTGAGAGAAGGTAGAGGACTGAGGATATGCTGTTTTGAGAAGAGGATAGAGTGCTTTTGTATGAGGCCAAGGGATTTTGTGGAATAGTAGAGGATCGAGAGCAAAAGTTATTTCTACAACAAACCAAAATGGTATTTTTCCATAATTGTATATGCCTTTGTTTTCGATTTGAAAATTGTACGAGGAGTAGAATAGTCGAAAGAGAAAGTTGTAGCCGACATTCAAAAGAAGTTGGTGCCTCTGGCAAGTTGGTGTTTGCTAACCTATGGGGGTTGGTGCCTCCTGTGAGTGGGTGCTCGCAAACAAACTGATGTAATTAATTAGGTGCTTAATTTACATCAGAAACAAAAACAAATTGGTGGTTTTTCCCTCTAGGTTTTGTTGTAGGTAAAACCCAACACCCCCATTATTTCAAATAATGGGGACCCTTTACATTAATTTTTGGCTAAACGTTTTTTATGATTTCCATTAAGTTAATTATCCTAAATTTTTTCCACTTTTACTTTCATCAGATTTCTATTTTGATTGTTTCATTGAATCCGACTTTTCACAAGCTTTCCATCGATAATTGTTTTACCTCGTTTAGTCAACCAATTTGTAAATAACACTCCTTTGAAGTTTGATCATTTTCTTACCTGGACTAAAAAATGTAAAAAAAATGTATGATATTTCATTTTTTGCAATTAAAATAGTTATTCATTGTAAATATTAGCTTCTAGTGAATTTTTACTATTTTTTCATTTTTTCACTAACGGTCCTACAAAATGACCCAGCGAAATTGTACAATATATGAAAACACGTTTCAGGATCTTGCTAATTTACTCCAACTTGTTATTTTAAAACAAATTACCAAACACAAAACCCCAGAATTGCAAAGTAGTTGAGGTCTAATTTGTAAGATCGTTAATTCATGTGGCCCCACTTTTCATAAAATCCTCCCTTCCAAAATTTAAAATAGCCAAAATGAAATTTGTGATGCAATATTGCGATTAAAATATATCGCATAAACAAATTTCATAAACCGCTAATTTAAAAATACTTACAATTAAAATTTTGAAAAATATGCAATAAATTAAATTTTATAACATAAAATTTTCATTTCACCCCTTATACCTCCCAACACTGTAACCTCATCCACCCTCCACCTCAACCAACCCTACCCCACCCCACTCCACCTTAACCCTCCATAACCTCACGTAAGCCTCCTTATACCTCCCTCACTTAACCCTCTCCTTATAACTCCACACTCTCCACCCTCACATTGACACACCATTAATATGTGACTCTTAAACCTTTTGTATTTCAATTTTTTATTTAGAATATAATATAATATTATTATTATAATCTTTATATATTAATTATAATTTTTATATATAACAATTATGATATTATATAATAGTATTTTAATTAATCATTAAATTAAATTTTTATATTAACTATTTTTTATAAATAAATCTGACGAAAGCAATCCCTTCTACTTCTTCTTATTGGACAACTAGATCAAGAAATCACATATATGCATCTGCGAAAGCGGGCTTAGCGAGCTTAACGGACGGCCAGTCTAAGGCACTGTATCCCTATCCAATTTGTATCGCCAACCAAGACAAGGAACATAGAATCATTACATATTTGCATCTGCGAAAGCGGGTTTGATTAATAATTAATTAAGTTTAATAAATTAATACAGTTAATTAGTATTAATCAATCAATTATTGTAGTCTAATTTAGAATTAGATTTTAATTAAAATTTCTAATTTTAGTCTAGGTAACAAAAATTTTAGAATTCTGATAATTTTAATACTCCAACTTCAGAAGCTCATAAATGGAGTTTTACTTGGCCAAATGAGGCATGGGACAGCTCATTGGAAATACAAAATCATGGAAAACATTTCTGAAGTGGTTTCATTACCAGATTTGATCATTTATTGGGTCTAAAAGCTTTCAAAAAATCAAGCTACGAATTTTTAATAAAAGTAATTTTCTGAGTTTAATTTTTTGCATTCTCATTTGCCCACGACTTCTTTTGAGTGCATATCTATTTGTCAATGATGTCCTTGACCAATTAGATCCTCACATGTATTACTAGAAAGCTCTGATTTATTTTTAATTATTTATTTAAGTAAATTTGATTAGATATGTTTTGGTTTCACATTTGGTATTTTGATTTTATTTTTGCATTTTAATTTTGTTTTGATTTATTTTTACAAGAAAATTGTTGAAGAGATGAGGAGAAGAAGATACTAGTAAATGAGAATTCTCCAGCAATAGAAGAATGTAATTTTGGGCCAATGAAAATTGATGGAGTAGATTTATTCTTCAACATACTTTCTTGTTGATAATTCTTTTTGTAAATATTATAAAAAACAGATTTTAGAATGTATTAAGGGCTTCTCTCGTCTGTAATTTTGGAATTCTAAAAGCACTTCTGTAATAGGGATTTAGAGTTGTAAGTGAGAAGAGAGAAAATATCAGATTTGGGGATTATTGAGGATTTTTCTTTTGCGTTCTGAATTATGTATGATATGCATAGCTTGCACTATTGCATCTCTTGTTGTAAAAACAGAAATTCAAATATTGTAAAGGACTATTGGAGACCAGAGTCAGAGAAATGGATTCAATAAATTGGTATTTATGATACTATTGTTTTAAACACTAGTTTCATTTTATGATGGTAGAAATGTGTCATTTTATTCATATTTGTGCACTATCGTCAGTAGGAGTAATTTGTCTCAATCATATGTTATTATTTATCTTTTCTCTTATAGGTTGAATTCTTATTTTTAAGTAACTATTTACTCAGAAATCTATCTTTTAATATTAATTTAACAAATAATGATATGTTGTGAACTATTTCCTCATATTATTGTTTAATTATTCGAATTATTGATTTAACAATCAATATGATTTTGTGAATTACTTCCCAAATGTTGTTTATTGATTATTTCAGTTAAGAGGTCTCTGAATAGATGTGTATTGGTATTCATAATTTCAGTTAATTGAACTACTTTGTTAGCTTGATATTCATTATAAGCTAGACATATTTAAAATCTCAATCATTTAAATATCTTGCTCTCGGTTGGGTTAGATCTACATATGCGTAATTGAGATAGGATTAGGATTCATTTCCTTTTTCTTGCATTTAGAATAATTTTGCATATAAATTAATTCTGCATTCCTAAAAGTCCTTTTCACAAAGAAGAAAATGTTAATTATGGCATGGTTGAGCCCTAGATCAACTTAAGGATCACTTTCTTGCCTGATCAGCAAGGTTGATCTGATGTCTCTTCTCCATTGGTGGATGAAAGTCATATTTAAGCTATTTGGAGATTAAGACAAAATAACTGGACCTAGTTAAACTAGTCAGAACCACCATTCCAAATGGAAAAAGAGATGCTTTAAGGTCCGAACCGGGTGCTCATCCCCAATGTTGTTGCAGCAAATTTCGAGGCTTCAACATTTTGGCGCTAGAAGAAGAGCCTGAAACTTGTTATCTATTTGGATTCTTTGTATTCTAACATTTTATTTTTATTACAATGGCTCCTCTTAAACTTCCAATTTGGATTTGTATCTACAGACATGCATATTCCAATACTCCACCTGAAGTAGTAAGACTCTTGTCTAAGGTAAAGTTTAATGGTAAGAGAAATTCTTCTTCTTTTCATCGTGCCTTTCAATTTATTCAAAAAATTTCAAATTCTAATTTTCATGATATTGATGAAGGTAGCCCCAAGGGTTAGCTCAGTTGGTCAAACACCGTGCCTCACCATCGGGAGGTCACAGAGTCGAATCCACCCGAAGCCCTTGGGGTCAGATCTTGCAGTAGGCCGAGGGATGATTTAGCCTAGCTATCACCCAGATTTTTTCGTGGACGTAGCGATCACTCACTGACCAGGGTGCTTGTGAACCACATGCAAAAAAAAAAAAAGATATTGATGAAGGCATTTTAGACAAGATTTTTATTCTTACATTCTTAGCAAAAGCTAGAAACTAGTGTCAATCACTTTCAGTTGCCTCAATTCACAGCTGCGATCAATTTGTTACAATGCTCATTTGTAAATTTCACCACTATAACTACGAACATGTATGTGATGAAATCAAAGATTTACAAAGGTTGAAAATGAGTCTTTGATTGATTTTACCATTCGATTTCATTTAAATTGCTTGAGATTTAAAATTTAAAAAAACCTTTCAGAAGAGGAATTATTAGATTGGTTTGAATATATTTTCTCTCTTTCTCCCATTCATAATTCAAGTGAAATTATTTCAAGATTTACTCAATATCATTCCAATTTCATAACATAATTGAGAATTATAATATGGAGGTGCAAACAAATAATGATGAAGTAGCCTCTATTATGTACGATCAATTTCTTCATTTAGTGCACACTTCCTAAAGTATTAATAATGATCAGAATGCACTTTCACATGTTAGTGAATCTCAATCACAAATATTGGAGAAATTTAATATTCAAATGCAAGAAAATATTAGCAACAATATTGAAGAAAATACTGCTTCGAAATATGAAAATCAGTGTGCGTTAAATTCAGAAAATTAGAACATAAATTAGCAAGTACAAGCAGAAATCGAAGTTTCCAATAACACGCAACCTATTGTACACATTTCTAAATTCTTTTATGATAAGAAAATGCCAAATTCAAAACAACAAAGCAACATTCTGCAAGAAAGCACTAGTACACAAATGAATGAACTCAAATCTGAAATTTACAATGAACAGAATGCACAAGAGTTCTCAAATAGAGACACTTTTAAATCCAGTGCTTTTGATTCTCATTACTATCTCTATTCTGATATTTTTGCTTATAGCAATTTATTCCCTCTTTACAATAATTTTATTTCAGAAAACAGAGAGGCTAATCTAAATGAATTTCCAAATAGTTTTTATCAAGATAGAGAATTAATTATTTATCATTCTTCTAGCATTAATAAACATGTGCTTTATATGCCTTCTTGTTTTGATACATTGGATGAGATTGAAGGGAATTCTAATGGATGTCTTCAAGTCATTTCTGATAATTACTCTGATATTGAGGATGTTGATTTATTTTGTTCTTATGAGAATCTTCAAAAGAAAGTTAAAATCACATGTGAAAATGAAGAACACTATAATTCAGAAATTGTTTCAAATAATTCTCAGTTTTAGACAATTAATCACACTCATGATTCCAACATTCGAGAAACCATTCTGATTCATGATTTATTTGACAATCAAGCTCTCATTCCTACTCATAGTCATAATTCTCTTTCTAATTCACAAGTTGGTATTAGAAATCATTCAAATTATATTTTAAATCAGACCAATTCTTGTTAAGAGGAAATTATTTTAAATGATTCTCAATTGTACTGTAACAATAATTGTAACACTTATGTAAACTACGAATCGATTTTGTTATCTGTCTTTCACTTATTTTGTTTAACTTCAGATGGTTTTTTTTTTAGTTTTCAATTTTTAGATACTTTGTGCTGACATATTAAGCAGCTTAATATTGAACACTCAATTGATGCATTGCCTCAATTGAAAAATGAAGATTCATATCATAATCATGAACATCAAGAGCTATTAATCTTCCAATTTCAATTGATGTTTATTTCTTATTAGTTGCTTCTATCTTCTCAAAGCAAGTATCAACAAGAGAATGTATTTTTACAATATGACCAACAATCTAATTCAATTAATAATCTTCCATTGTATCTAACAGATTTTCATTCGTTTTGTATTAACCCATTTGAAAAATATTTGGAAAGTTTTCCTTCACGGAAGATTGTTAATAGATTAATACTTACACATAACATTAACAAATTTATGAAGGCCATTGCATCTAAAAGCTCATTTCCACGATTTGACCTGTCATATTCTCTTTTGAATCATTTCTAGTTATTAATAGAAATTCATCAAGGTTTATATGATCCAATCGAAATTCAGTTAGAAAGGGCATTTCAAGAAAAGGTAATTGTAAATAATATATTAGCAATAACTATATATTCCTTATTCAAATTTATTTTTCTTAGTTTAATTATATTTGAATTTTTATTACTAATGTTTGACATGTACATACATGAAGGAATTAAATTGTGTACATGGTTACATTGGAAGTATAACTATACTTAGTCATGTTTCCTTCATTAAATTAGAAATATAAATAGATTAATTTAGATTAAATTTCTTTTATGTTTACACTTATTTCATTATTTCAAATTTTCAATAAAGCAAGTAATGAATCTGACTTCTTTTGGGTATCCCCTTTCATTTTCAAAAAGCGAATCAAAATATTTTAAGCTCTTAGATCATACATATGAAGAAATTTCAAGAATTTTCCATAGCTTAACAATGTTTCACAAGTAATTTTGAAGAGCTCATTTTTACCACTCATGTCTTCCAATGTAAATTTAAGGTGGATGCAATATGAAAATTTCATTATTTAGCATTTGTAGATCAAATAATTAGATGACACTGAACACGGGAGAAATTGAAGATTCATGAGGTAAAATTTAAAGTCAATTTTCTTCCAAGTATGTGTTTATAGGTTCATCATCATCTATTGTTAGTTTTACTTTTTCAAAATTTATTTCTTATTTTTGTTTTGTTTATTTTACAGCGTTCATTGACCTAATTATGGATACTTAAGATAAGAAAGAAACTAGATCTTTGCAAAATTCACAACATGTTCAAGGAAGTATTATTGGTTGTTCATCAGAATTTGAGCATTTTTAAATTTTTCTTTCATTCATTAAAAACCCCAATAGACCTTTAAAAAAAAATATCGAAACATTTCAAGCTGAAATTTATATCGTCAATACTGTGATGTCTATACATCTGCAATATTCCCATCCCCTCCGATCTCCGATGAACCTTTCCACCTGATATCACATCATCCATATCACAAAACCTTTGTATCGCAAACATTTGATCAAAAGCAACTCTTAGCATTTACTGATAAGAAACTTCTGATGCAAGACCTCCGATATTTATTTTCGCTCATTCTTCGATAAAATGAATTCGCCAATATTGCGATATCCACACAACATCGAACCCAATTTGATAGTTAAATTCAGTTGTAAAAGACATTGTGTCCATTGATAAATATTCAGTTGTAAAAGACATTGTGTCCATTGATAAATTGCAATTTTAAGGGGACATGTTTAAAAGTTTCGATGTCCCAAATCTGATATGAAATTAAATCCATATAATTAAATGATCAAGTTTGTTCTTCATTGCACATCTATGTATCAATGATGTTACATCCCATATCCAAATATTCAGATTGTCGATGTCTTATAAAATTCAAAGTCAGTCCCACCAATGAGCCACATCATCTATCGCATTCTTGTATATCGCAAGAATAATATTGACATTTCCTTTTTCTAGCTGCTCCGATCTCCGATATGATTATTCTCTGATATCACAATCGGTCCATCGCAATTTCCCATTTGCATAAGGTCATATTGCAACACTTCTATCGCATTGTAAAACTCAAATGATGCCTTGTCTTAACATCCTTTGATGTGATAAACTTCAATATATACCTCTCTGCCAAAGAATTTTAACTATTATATAACATTTAATCACATATCGACAAAGGTGAATCTCGCAGTTTGAATTTATACATGGCAAAGAAACTTGCAATGCGAAACATCCAATGAGGCGCTCTCCTATATAAAAGAATTTAAGGCACTCTTGGGCAGCCATTGTGGTAATGAATAAATTGATAACAAATTTGCAACATGATTAAATCATTTTTTAATTATATTATATTTGATTTTTAATATATCACTGTATATTTAATATACGAAATTCAAGACCTCTCTATCTACACATATGTATTTCATTATCTTTCTTTTGGTCTTGATTCTAAACAATTTATGAAAATCATGGAGTTGATATGAAACTTGTAATATTAAGAAAAAATTCATGGCTGCAATTAATTAAAAAGTATATCATCATTTCTATTTCTGATGGATATGACTTATTTTCAATTCCTTGAACATGAAACATTGCATTTTTGGTTTACTGTTTACTTTAGTATAGATTTAATAAACGATGATTTTTGGTTACTAAGATTATAGTTAGTTCAAACTTCTTCATGCTTTTAATTCTAATTAAAGGAAAAAGTTTTTTTTTTGGAGAAAATTGTACCTTTAAGGTAAGATTAAATGAAATTCTCCAATGGTAAGTTTCATATGCCCACTTTCATTTATTTTCATTATTTTGCTTTTGATTTTAGTTTTGTGTTAGCCTTTGTTGATCTTAAACTCTATTTTTATAGGTCTTCATGAACCTATTACAACTCTGCCAAATTAATTTTGAATTTCATTATCTTTTGTTCAGTTTCTTTTCAGATTCTTGAGAGAAGCGTTAATGATCCTTATCAAACCAGCTAAATTGGGGAGTTTTCTAAACCTTTAACTGTTTCTTTAAGCATTACTTTTATTTAAAAATGTTTAAAATACTTTTTGCAGGTTTTTCCTTCAAAACAAGAAAGTTTGCAGCAGACAAAAACTTCTCATTTAGCATATTATCTATCATCACTGTTATTAATCCTCTACATTTTAAGAGCCTTAGTTCTTATATCTCTGCAAAATAAGATTAAAACAAAGAATAAACATTAGAAGGAATGTACATATGCTTATTTTCTTTTTATTGAGATATTTGTATAAGTAGTCTTGTTGGAGTTTATCTTTTATATTTATATTTTTTTTTTGTTCAGTCTTTTCTTTTTTCAATCATATTTTTGTTTGCTCATTCCCTTTCTTACTTTAATTTAAGAATTATTTTCATTTTCCTTTTGGTTTTGATTTCATTTTGGTGACTCTACCATGATTTATGTGAAATGTTTTTTTCCTCACTCGATAGCAATTAGCATACATGGGAAATCTCTTAATTCTATCCATTTCAATGAATTTCATTTATCATTAAAAGCAAACTCTTATGAAACCATAAAAACATCTTACTTTGAATCTTTTTCATGAAGGAACACACATCTTTACTAAATGATTAAATTTAATTTTTCAAGGAAATAATTGATTTGAATTTAACACAATGAATCCCTCACCCCTCCACATAAAAGCCTTTGATTGATAGTTCTAGGGAAAAAAATTGGAGTAAACATTATGAAAGTATTATGTCCATTAAACATAAATCTTTGTTACCATCCCACCTCTTTTACTCAAATGCATCATAAACTAAAAGCTTGCAAAATGCGCTTATCAAAAAGGTGATTAAAAGAGGAATTATGGGAAATACAAGTAAACTCGTCGGGGCTGTGAACGCTCATTGGAAGTGGGACTAGGTTTGTATGGCATAAAAGACAACTTCGTCGAGGTATTTTTCAAGCTCGCTGGCAAAAAAGCGATGTTAGAGACCAAACATAAAATGAATATGTGCTTTATCAAAAACTCCTATCTATGTCTTCTTATATTTTCATATAATGAATTTTCCCAAATTTGGATTCATGACGTTTACTCGAATCTGTTTTGAGTACTTATCTTTACAAACCCATATTACTTAATTTATTTATGTGGGACTTATGAAAATGTTTCATTGTTAAATAGTTCCTTGAACTCTATTATTTTTAACCTTTGGCTAAATTAACCAGAGATAGTTGGTTTTTCTTAGTGTGTCGCCATTGTTGTTGGGAAAACCCAACACCCCATTATTTCAAATAATGGGGACCCTATACATTAATTTTTGGCTAAACATATTTTTATGATTTTCATTAAGTTAATTATCCTTAAAAAAATCTATTTTTACTTTCATCGGATTTCTATTTTGATTATTTCATCAAATCTGACTTTTCACAACATTTCCATCGATACTTGCTTTGCCTTATTTGGTCAAACGGTTTGTAAATATCATTCCATTGAAGTTTGATCATTTTCTTGTCTAGACTAAAAAGTGTAAACACTGTATGATATTTCAATTTTTGCAATTAAAATAGTCATTCATTGTAAATATTAACTTTTAGTGAATTTTTACTAATTTTTCATTTTTCACTAACGGTCCTACAAAATGACCCTGTGAAATTGTACAATAAATGAAAACACATTTCAGGATCTCGGTAATTTACTCCAATTTGTTATTTTAAAACAAACTATAAAAACCCAAAATTGGAAAATGGCTAAAGTCCAATTTGTAGGATCATTAATTCACGCAGATCCACTTCTCATCAAATCCTTCTTTCCAAAATCCTAAAATTTAAAATTTTTGAAATGAAATTTGCGATACGATATTGCGATTGCGATATATCGCATAAAACAAATTTCTTAAGCCGCTCCTTTAAGAAACTTGCAATTACAATTTTCAAAAATATCCAATAAATTAAATTTTATAACATAAAATTTTCATTTCTACCCATTTATACCTCCCAATACTGATGTCACTCACCCTCCACCTCACCTCACCTCACTCCACCTTATCCCTCCATAACCTCACGTAAGCCTCCTTATACCTCCCTCACTTTACCCTCTCCTCCTTATAACTCCTCACTCTCCACCGTCACAGGACACACTCTCCACCATTAATACGTGACTCTCATAAACCTTTTGTATTTTAAATTTTTATTTAGAATATAATATTATATTATATTTTATTATATGTTTATTTTTTTTTCATAGAGAAAATCAACATGTATATTATATTAAGGAAATATAATGAACTGTAACATGAAAGGCCATATTAAACCAGCCATAACCTGTTCCTGATGACAATAGAGGCGTTGCCTTTGAGCCTATAATAAGCCAGAAACTGAAACCATAAAGAGGTCACAGACCATACAAAAAAAAACCATAAACATGTTCACAATGTCCATCCAGAACTTTAAACAAGATGAAGAAAACCACATAGATTTAAGCATGACCGAAAAAGAGGAAAAAACATGTCAGTACGGCGCATCCAGTGCTGTTATGAAGACCAGCACCGAATCAATAGGAGCGTTTGACTCCTGGAAAAAGCGAGCATTTCTCCACTTCCAGAGAAACCAGCAGGTAAGGATAAATATCGATCTCCAAGCTGGAACCTGTTCACTCCACCACTTGAAAGCGACTTGTACAGAGGAGAAAATTTGATGAGGAAAACCATAAGTTAAGGAAAGTTCATACCATATTTTGGACGATGCCGGACATTGAAAAAACATATGGATGTTTGTTTCAGGTGCTTGACAGCACATGACACATCTCCCAGGACCCGTCCAACCTTTTCTCTATAGAACCTCCCATGAAAGGTTCCTATTGGAGAAAACCAACCAGGAAAATAAAATAGCCTTGAGCGGACATGAAGATTTCCATAACTTCGAAGGAAACCAGGGCATAGGGAGCGGCTGTAGCGTTGACGAGGCAGCTACATATAGATCTTTTACAGAGACTCGCTGAGTGGAGCGCGACTTCGACCATACCAAAACATCATTGGTCCCAGACTATTTAATTCCTTTTACATCAAAAACCTTTAACGCCGAAACCCATAGATGACATAGTGTGGGAGACAAATTGAGTTCATCGGTTGTCTTCCAAACAGGCGTCGATGAGGACCATGCGTGAATTAGGTTGTTCCATGTTTATAATGTTTATATATTAATTATAATTTTATATATTAACAATTATAATATTAATATATATATTTTAATCAATCATTAAATTAATTTTTTATATTAATTAATTTTTGTAAAATAATCAATAATTAATTAAATTTAATAAATTAATATAGTTAATTAATATTAATCAATTAATAATTGTAGTCTAATTTAGAATTAGATTTTTAATTAAAATTTCTAAATTTTTAGCTTATGCAATAGAAATTCCAGAATTCTAGAAATCTTAATACTCCAACTTTAGAAGCTCTTAAATGGAGTTTTACTTAGCCAAATAATACCCAAGACAACTCACTGAAAATTAAAAAAAAAAAAAAAAAAAAAAAAAAAACATGGAGAACATTTGTGAAGTAGTTCCATTACCAGATTTGATCATTTATTGGATCTAAAATCTAGCAGAAGATCAAGCTCTAAATTTTTAATAAACTAATTTTCTGAGTTTAATTTTTTGCATTCTCATTTGTGCACGACTTCTTCTAAATGCAGATACATTCATAAATGATCTCCTTGACCAATTAGATCCTCACAGGCATCAATAGAAAGCTCTGATTTATTTTTTAATTAAATCTTATTAGATATGTTTTGGTTTCAGATTTGGTATTTTGATTTTATTTTTGCATTTTAATTTTGCTTTGATATATTTTTGCATTAAAATAGTTGAAGAGATGAGGAGATAAAGATATCAATCAATGAGAATGCTCCAGCAATAAAAGAATAGAATCCTGGGCCAATGAAAATTGATGGAGTTGATTTATTCTTCAATAATTTTTCTTGTTGAGAATTCTTTTTGTAAATATTATAAATAACAGATTTTAGAATGTATTAAGGGCTTCTCTCCTCTGCAATTCTGGAATTATAAAATCACTTCTGTAATAGGGATTTTGAGTTGTAGGTGAGAGGAAAGAAAATCTCAGATCTGGGGATTATTGAGGATTTTTATTTTGCGTTTTGAATTATGTCTGATGTGCAAAGCTTACACTATTACAGCTCTTGTTGTAACAACAAAAGTTCAAAGATTGTAAAGGACTATTGGAGACCAAAGCAAGAGAAATAGATTTAATAAATTGGTATTTCTAATACTATTGTTTTAAATACTAGTTTCATTTTATGATGGCAGGAATGTGTAATTTTATTCATATTTGTTCACTATTGTTAGTATGAGTAGTTTGTTTCAATCATATGTTATTATTTATCTCTGCTCTTATGGGTTGAATTATTATTTCTGAGTAACTATTTACTTAGAAATCTATCTTTTAATATTGATTTAACAAATAATGATATGTTGTGAACTATTTCCTCATATTATTGTTTTATTATTCGAATTATTGATTTAACAATCAATATCATTTTGTGAACTACTTCCCAAATGTTGTTGGTTGATTATTTCAGTTAAGAGGTCTCTGAATAGAATGTGTTTTGTTATTCATAATGTCAGTTAATTGAACTACTTTGTTAGTTTGATATTCATTATAATCCAAACATATTTAAAATATCAATCATTTAAATATCTTGCTCTCAGTTGGGTTAGAGCTATATCTGCCTAATCGAGATAGGATTAGGATTTAGTTCCTTTTGCTTGCATTTTAGAATAGTTTTGCATATAGATTAATTCTACATTCCTAAAAGTCCTCTTCAAAAAGAGACAAACTTTAGTTGTGGCTTGGTTGAGCTCCAAATCAGCTTAAAAAATCACTTTCTTGCTTAATCAACAAGAGGGTTGATCTGATATCTCTCCTCCATTAGTGGATAAAATGTCATCTTTTAATCCATTTGGAGATTGAGAGAAGGTAACTAGACCTAGTTAAACTAGTCGGAACCACCATTCCAAATGGAAAAAGAGATGCTTTAAGGTCCGGACCGGATGGTCATCCCCAATGTCGTTGCAGTGAATTTCGAGGCTTCAACAGGTTTCCACATGAAAACACCAGTGTCAATATATGTGTGTTTCTCATGTGATAGATTGTATGAACATATGAATGCTTAAACTTGTTGCTCACTTTCTTTATGAATGAATTATCTAATAAGTAATAGAAAATAGAGAAACTAAAAGCATATTCAGTAAAAAGCTCTAAGAATCTCACTATTATTGATTCACCCCCCAGCCCCCTCAATAATTTCTTTTCTCAATAGATATGTATAATATCTAGCGGAATAGTCCACAAGGATGTGATAGCAATAATAGTAATTACAACACATTCTCAATATGATAAGTACCAAAATTATCGAAATAGTTCAACTATTTTAGCACAGATGAAAGAAAACACGAATTATAAACATTCATAGAATAGTCTTGAAAATATCCATAATCGATGCATGAAGAACTTGTTCGCCCATAAAGCTTCTTATATTAAGTAAAAGTTCCAAGACACACGTATATAATGAACATACCTAGCTCCAACTATGGAGCATTGGAGCCACTACTTGCTCCTCAAAAGAACTGGTATGTCTCTCCAATGCCTTGCGGGAGGATCCAAGGTGAAAATTCCTTTACTCTTACAATGAAGGTGTATATATAACAATGAGAAAATGAAGATTCACCTTTCTTTGCAACTGAGCAACATCTCTCCCCTAAACCGTACCCCCAGTATCTAGGTTTTAAGCTGTCATATTATTTTCTTGAAATAGAAATAAGCTTTCCTATACCATCATAAACTTAATCCATAGAGAGATTCATTTCAACAATCTTCCCAACAACCCATATTTTAATATTGCTTCACCTTTGGAGAACGAATGGTGATCTTCTACAACAAATTTCATGATATAACTCTCTAAAGTCGCTTGAGCCTAGAAATATACAACTCGGTTCAATTTAGTATCAACTTAGTGCAAAGAAGCTAAATCTGTTGTAGTCCACATTCTACAAATGCGAAGGAGATGTTCAGTTCCCTTCTTAATATGAAATCTTCTAAACCAATTGTGTAGTTCCTTAGGAAACTTACACCAAAAAATTTCATATTGGTCACATGTAGGTTGTGCATATAAAACTTCCTCCATAAGCCACTCAAAGTTTTTCTATCTTAATTGAGCTTGTTATAGAATAAATGATTTCAATATTCTAGTACCACCATTCTTGAATATCACCTTCAAAAATCCTAAACACTATGATCTAGATCCATTCATGTAGGTTTTAACCCCGTATAGAAATTACCTGCATACGAATTCTAAAATACAAAAAATAAACAATTCGAGAGCATAACACATAAAAAACATATACATAGAGATTTTCCCCTGGATCCCAAAACCGAGACTATCAGTTTGATTCTTCATTATATTCTTTTCAATGTTACAATACATATTTATACATGCTAAAGTATCCAATACCATGGACCGAAAACCATCACGTCCAAAACCATGTGCGAAAATCATGCACAAAACCATAGGTAGGTCTGCCCAACCTAATATAGGGTCCAAAAAAAAATCCCGAGGCACTGCCCCAGTCCCCATAGAGGGGGGCTACCCACCTCCCTCAAACCTCCCCTGTGACTCAGCGACCCTGCAACACGTATTATTTCTCTACACCAAGAGAACTTCCCAGAACTCATAGATTTTGTCAATGCATCTACAGTATTCTTCAAAGTGCCCACCTTTAACAGCAACACCTTTTTTTCCTCTATCATATCCTTCAAAAAGTGATACTAAACATCAATGTGCTTCTTCTTTGAATGGTAAGCAGGGTTCTTTGCCAAGAAAATTGCACTTTGGCTGTCACATTCTATCCTTATAGTTCCCTGTACTAACCCCATACTTGAACACAATCTCTGCAACCAAACTGCTTCCTTGCTTGCATGAGTGGCTTCCATGTATTCTACCTCTGTAATTGATAGTGCCACTACAAATTGTTTCTTACTCATCCAACTGACTGCACCTCCAAATAGGTTAAACACATACCCAGATATAGATCTTCTCTGATCCAGATCTCTTGCCCAGTTTGCATTAACAAAGCCACGGATATCCAAAACTTTGTCCAATCCTAGTCTTCCTTGGTAGCACAAACCATAATCACTATTGCCACGCAAATACCTGAAAAACCACTTCACTGTTATCCAATGCTCCTTCCCTGGTTTTGACATAAACTTGCTCAATACTCCCATTGCATGTGTAATGTCTGGTCTAGTACAGACCATCGCATACATCAGGCTACCGACTACACTTGCATATGGAACATGGGACATATCCTCTTCCTCTTCTTGTGTCTTCGGACACTGTTCAGCAAATAGTTTTACACTTATAGGAATAGGAACCTTCACTGGTTTATTATCTTGCGTATTAAACCTCTACAATATTGTCTCGACATACTTCCTCTAGTTTAACCAGAGCTTCTTCTTTTCCTGATTTCTTTTAATTTCCATGTCCAAAATATAGTTTGCAGCACCAAGATCTTTCATGTCAAATTTGGAGGACAATTGGGTCTTCAAATCCTAGATAATTTCTTTGTCATTTCCAACCAGCAACATATCATCCACATACAAGACCAGATAAATAACACAGTCACCAATTAATTTAAAATAAACACAGTGATCTACTTTGCTTCTGGTGAACCCAAGTCCCCGTATAAATGTATCGAATTTCTGATACCACATCCTTGGTGGTTGTTTTAACCTATACAGAGACTTATTTAACTTGCATATCGGTTTTTTCTTACCCTTCACCACAAAGCCTTCAAGTTGCTTCATGTAGATCTCCTCTTCCAGATCCCCATGAATAAATGTCATCTTCACATCCATCTATTCTACCTCAAAATCAAAAGAAACAACAATAGATAAAAGTAATCTAATAGAAACTACCTTGGCAACAGGAGAAAAAATATCACCAAAATCAATTCCTGACACCTAGGAATAACCTTTTGCTACCAACCGAGCTTTGTATTTCTCCACCTTTCCTTTTGCATTTGTCTTCTTCTTGAACACCCATTTTCTGCCAATGGGTTTCCTTCTAGCCAGCAACTTCACCAGATCGCAATCCTAATTTTTGTGAAAAGATGCCATTTCATCAACCATGGCCTCTTTCTAGAGTTTTCCATCTTCTGAATCTACTACTTCCTTCACAGTTTTGGGATCATCATCAGTAATAAATAAAGAAAAATTTGAACAGAAAGCAGATGGACTATATGTTTCTGGTTGCCTTCTTTTTCGAACTGATCTTCTCACACTGTTATGAAACCAGCTCAAGAAAAGATAGAAAAGATAGATCAACGCCTTAGAATTCAGCCTCTTCGAGGGGGCAACCTCCTTTACATTAC
>APFE030997641.1:0-94212 GCA_000404065.3 Pinus taeda | reverse complement strand
GAAGTGATAAGGTTTGAATTCATGCATGCCATGCTCAACTTTCAATTTTGTTTAATATTTATATTTTCCACTGTCTAGAGAGGATTCAAAGTCATTGTTTGCCCTCTTTAGCTTCTCTTCTTTTCTCCTTGATCATCCATCTCAGCTAAAAGCATCAGCACAAACTCCTACCTTGCCCCAAAGACCCACCTGCAAAAACTGAGCTCAATCCCCACACCCTGAATTTCACTCCCTCCAATTGCCACCAAAAACCCAAAAATCTTTAAATCAACCCCCCTTATCAATTTACTAGCCTAATATCTTTGATCCTAATTGGTCAGCTTATCATATTGAAAGATCTACCGAATCTGACCCGAGAGAGCCTTCTCATACCTCGTAGGGTTAGCTACAAGGTGAAATGGTTTGATGTAGCCTTGAGAGTTTGTCTATCTCAGCCTAGGTGAATTCCAAGCGCTAACATATTGGCGACTCCACTGGGGAGAACAAATTTGTAATTTGCGCATTGTGGTGTGTTTCATAAGTCTTAGACGGAGTCTGAAGATACACCAGGTAGCCTTCGAACACGCTCTTGTTTTACATCAGCGTTAGTAGATAAATGCTGCTTCAGTCGATCTCCGTGAGCTTTTGAATACAACACTTCATTTTCATTTTACCCCAGTACATATATCAAGTTCAGATCTGATTGTTGATGGTGAACAACGATCAGATACTGACAAGGCTGAAATCATTCACTGGCGACTCCTTCACTGAAAACTCCAGAGATCAATGCTTCATGGTGACTTCACTGCAGAGAGATCAGTAGCTTTGAGCTTTTCAAAATGGATAGGATCAGAAGAAGATATGCTCCCTTGAGCCGAGATCATATCCCCGGTTTTCCGAATAAAATTCCAAAGGTAGATTGGTCAAAGAATCTGCCTATATTTAATGATGATGGTAAGAAGGATGTTGCTCTACATCTGGTTAGATTTCATATGCATATTCGCAAGTTGAGGGTTGATTTTCCTGAAGATTGCTTGATGAAGATATTCTTGGCCACTCTGGAAGGTAAAGCCCAATCATGGTATGAAAGTTTTCTGCCTTCTTGTATTTATTGTTTAAAGGATTTTCATGCCTTGTTCATTGAAAGATATAAGGACTCTTATCCATCATTAAACTTAGTTCAAGACTGTTGCAAGCATGCTTATAGTTTTATTGAAAGCCTTGAGAAGTTTTATGAAGATGATAATTTTATGGATGAAGAGATCATGGAAGCCCTGTATGAAAATCCGTTTCAGCAGCACATAGAAATCTTAGAGGATACTTGTCAAGATCAGCAGGCCGAAGATTTCCATATGGCTAAAATTGTTGAAAGAGAAGAGCTTGTTTCAGATCTGCCCACTGAAGACAGCAGCATGCAACCAATCAAGGAAAGCTCTGCTGTTGAGATCATAGGCAAAGTTTTGGATTCAGATGTTCATGAACAGCAAGGTGAGACTTTTGTGCAAGTAAGTGATGAATCTCCTTTCAATAGCTCAGTACTAAATGATAGTTTGAGTGCCCTGTCATATGAAGATAATCATTGTTTAAGCAGAAGGAAACAAAATGCATTGTCTCCTTTGTCTGAAGAGGAGATAGATCAGCTCTTGAAAGGTCTTGTTACAGCCCAAGCTACAGCAGATTTGCAGTGCACACATAGTCAAGAAAGTGTTGGTGAAACTTCTTCCTCTTTTGAAAATGATAACGGTCTTGTAATCAGTTTTATAGATCAGCAAACAAATAATATTTTCTTTCACAAAGATGATAAGGCTGTCATGTTTGATAATCTTGAAGATTTTTTTTTGTTTAAGAATGACCTAGACCATGAAGATGAGGAGTATGAGCTTGAGAGATACAATATGCCAGGATTTCTAAAGGAACCTACAGCTAGCACTCAGATGGCAGAAGCATATACTTCTCGGTGCATTCCTATCCCTTGGAAATCAATTGTTCTTTCAAATCAGAATGAAGGGAGTACTTGTATTTTTGCTACTGGATCTCAAGACAAGATAGTGCTTCAGGATTATCAAGATCCCTTCAGCATCCTTTTGCAAGCACTAGAGAAGATAAATGTTGCCTGGTTCGTTATCATAAGCCTTGGTTTCAGTGGTTATTGTAAGTTGCCTACATGTAAATCGTTCCACCTGCTCGAGAAAAGCGAGAGCAGAAATTTGGTATGTAGCCATCTACTCGATTGGTTACATTGGAAATCTCATTAAAAATGATTGTACATATTGCATTAGTATGCAGGTGGTTTTCATCATGATTCCAAATCGTGATGGATTGCTGCCTTTTTCCAAAAGCTTTGTAAGTTCTTGTTTTCGTTAAGTCAGTCATGAGTCATTTGTGAGTCAGTTTTCAGTCATGTTGGTTTCATAATTGTGTTGGCTTGAGTCAGTTTTCAGTCAATAAATGAGTCAGAGTCTTGTGTCGTTTGCCGAAATAATGACTCCATCGCCCAATGGTTGAAAGCACTGGCCTGCTCTCCCAGAGGTCTGAGGTTCTTGGCACCTCCAAAGAGCTACCATCCCCATTGGAGACAATGTTAGTGTCATTCTTTCTAGCCTTCCTCCAGTGATCAAATATGCTCTTACAAAGTGATTTTGAAGTGTCAAGGTCAAATTTTTTCATTTCAGTGAGTCTTCAAGCAAAATTTGGTCACTAGGCATTAGGTCTAGGGTTTGCTCTCACTCCTTTTCAAAGGTTGCCCTATGTCAATTCTATGTTCCATATCAGCTGAGTCTATCATTCATTCATAGGGTTTTCATATCATGTCAATGTCTAATGAGTCATTTTACATCTGTCATGCTTTCCAGTTTGCGCCTAGGTAAGGGTCAGTCTCCCTCTCCAGGGTTTTGAGAGCGAAAATTTCTCTTGGACGGTCAAATCATCGGCAAAAACTTGTTTCTTTGATGTCATTACACCTTAACTTATCTTTCATTAATACCTTATCAAACCACTTTCCATCACTGAGATCCCCAAAATTCCTCATTTTCGCACAACCCTAGTTTTCTAGCTTAACAAACCTAAGCAATTTTCTAGGTTTGGGCCTGTGTTTTGTGCCCCTTTTGGACCCCTGTCCCCCCACTCAATCTCTGATTATTCGCACTTTCCCCTGCTTCCTAACATCCCTCCCTACTTCCAAAAATTTCCCCAAGAATTTAGAAGCCCCTTATCCCCTTCATTTCGGCAAAATTCCTTGTTTCACACATCGGGATAAGTTTCACTCAAATGGTGTTTCAGAGAGATAAACTATTAATATGGGAAAACTGAGAGAGGTTTTTTTCCACAACATGCCAAAGAAGAAAAACCTCCTTCACTTTTTGCACAGGTGTCATTGTTTTAGAGAAATGTCAAAATTACAATCGCCAGATCCAAGGAGGTTGGCCAAGGCACTAAAACGACGGAAAAGGCCCGATCCACTACAAATTTTGGCAAAATCCTCTTTGACTGAGCATGGCACTTGATTGGGGACTCCCAGCCCAAATTTCAAGAAATTTGGAGAAACTTTTGTCAATTGTGAATTTTTTGTGCCAAACACATTTTTTCTTCACCAAGAGGTCGCGCACCGTGCGCGACCCTTTCGATTGGGAGGTCCATTTCAGGAAAATTTTGCATTTTTGGAGTTTTCATGCAAAAATACACTTTCTGAGTGAAGATCAAGAAATTTCACGAAGTTTTGAGCCTCCAGAAGGTCAAAAAACAAGCAAACATTGACTTTTTGCCACCTTTTTGACACACAGGAAGCAGTCTTGGGAGATTGCAATTTTGGAGGGGCAAATGGACACCAAATTCCAAAATTACACTTGGTTTTGAAAGTAGACATCTAGAACTTTCCAAAAATCCCACTCTTGCCTCATTTGGACACCTGGAAGAGCCTCAAAAGCGGCTCCAAATGTGCACGACCTCTTGGGCAATTTTCACAGAAATTGTGCCTACAGCTCAGCAAACCGCAGTTTTGACTAGGTTTGACTTTTTGGAGTGAATTCTGATCCTCCTTGATGTAAATGATGTAAATTTATGATATTTTGACACTTATTTATCTCTTCTATAAGATTCATTCATGAGATAGGCAAAAAATTAATGAATGAATTGGTTTCCTAGCTTATAGAGGCAAGTTGTTTTGACTGCCTAGATTTTAGTGATCAGTTTGGAATTGGTTGAAAACGCTCCTAGGATAGTCATATCGACCCCTAGAGGCAAGGAAATATGTCAGCTTGCCTATATTATTTACTTTCTTAGTCATTTTCATGGTTGGACTCTTGAGGGAGAAAAGCATCTATTGTATTACTCATTGTATCTCTGCAATTGTTGGCTAAGGAAGACCAGGGTTTTGCAGTCCTTTTTGGGATTCTTGTTGTTACATGTATTGATGGTGTGATTCTCTTTGTACTTGTAAGTTTGTTATGTGAATCATATTCTTACTTTTTCTTCTGCAAATTAGGCAAATGAAGTGTTAATGTAGAATTCATGGTTGTTATGCTCTGCCTTTAAGTTTGCTTAATATCAATGTTTTCAGCGGTTTAAGGAGAATTCAAGGTGCTTGCTTGCTCTCCTTAGCTTCTCACCAGTCATTCTCATCCATCCACATCTATAAAAGGCATCAATACATTCTCCTACCTTGCCCCAAAGAACCCCCTGCAAAAACTGTGTCCAATCCCCGCACCCAAAATTGCCTTTCCCCAATTTTCCACCAAAACCCTAAAAATCCCTAAATCAAACCTTTTTATCAGTTTACTAGCCTAAAATCAGTGTTTCACATTGGTTATCTCGCCCATTGAAGATCTTTACCGAGATAGACCCGAGAGAGCCCTCTCCTGCCCCATAGGGCTAGCTACGAGGCTAAGTGGTTTGATGTTGCCTTGAAGTTTACCTTTTTCAGCCTGAGGTGAAATTTCAAGCGCTAACACACCCAAACTAGGGATTTTTCTCATTGAGATATTCTAGTTAAAGACTGAATTTTTCTCTTTGTTAGGGGAAAACACATCCAGGTGAAGGCATTGTAACTCTTCGATGTGAGCGTATAGAAACAAGTAGAACAACAATGAGCAGCAGCAAAAATAAGAGGAGACCTTGAAATAGCTGAATTGGAAGAAAATGGTCACTAAAATATATCTTGGGATATTGAGTAGGAACCCAGGTTGCTTCCTTTTTTGTAAACATCCCAAAGTGGCCCTAATTATTTTCAGGGCGATATCTTTGCCCATTAGACAATCAATTGCGGCTAAAATAGGTTGGAATAATGCCTGCAAGATATTCAATAGGAATAAGATATCTAAGGGTAGGGTTTTGACCTTTGGAGTGAGTATTTTCCCCATGAATGTTGTTATTCCTCGACTAGGATAATTACGAAATGGCGGGCTAGGGAAACATTGGTGAATGTGTGCATAGTGGAGGACTCTCTTTGGATTAAGAGGGCAGTTATCTCAAGGATTACAACTCCTGAAGTAGAAATGAAGTGGTTCTTATCCTTTTTATAGGAGTCATCTAGCCAAGATATAAACTCTGGGAGGTGGTAAACTGGAGGAGCAATTAATACATCCTAGTTTTAACAACCCTAAAAGGGTCCTCATTCCTTACATGGTAAAAAAAACATCTCATAGGGGAGATCTGGGAGTGGGAAGGGATAGGCAGGCTTAGCTTTTTGGATTTCGATGTCTGTTAAAGGCCTGACACCAATGATTTTAACCTCATGGGTGTTGTGAGTTGCAAGTGGCGTGTGCTTCATTCTTCTAAGTAACAAAAAAAGTAAAAAACAAGGAGGTCGGGTTCTCGAGTTACCTGGAGCCCGCAGGGAGGATTGAAAATGATTTTGGAAGGTGTCCTTGACCTTTGGAAGTGTGTAGAGAAGTGAATCTTGTGTGGTGGTTTAGGCATAATATTATTTGACTGGGACCAAATGATCATTTTCGGGTGGTAATTTTAGGGCTTCGGGGATTTATGTAAAGGACATGGACAATTTCCAAGGTGGCAGAGTTAGGAGCAGGCAGAGGGAGGCACGTGACATTTAGGGATTGGTCCAAGGTGACGGAGGATTGGATCAGGGGGGATTGGATGGGCTATTAATAACCTCTACCATTTACCTTCAATATCATTGATCCAATGGGAGAATATCTTCTAGTGGATGGTCCCCACCCTGTTACGAAAGGCTATGATGTGGATCATACACACTCTATGTTGGGTGCCAGAATGGATCACGGCCATTGGATGGGCACTAACCTTTCAACGTCAACGTTCTGCTCCATGGTTAAATCTATTGAATGTATGCCACCAGATTTGATGCGAAAAGTCGTCACATTCGGATGGAGGGTGACCCAAACTCTGAGATGCACACTTTATAAACATGAAATGAACCTTTGAAACCTTAACCTGAATACTTAAAATATTTTAATTACATTGCAAATCCTCCTTTCCTCTTAAACCGATATATGGTATCCTATGCACATTAGATATTGGGTTTCTTTTACCACCTTATAGGTCTTACATATCATCTCCATCCTCAGAAGGAACTTTGGCCGAGATGGAGATAACATTTGCTCCAACTAAGGATGGGGCATTAGATTTCAATGTGTCGAGAACCAAAAATTTGGTAATTTTTTTGGGCATGAAGTCTTTTTCAAAAAAAAAAATTGTTTATGAAAGAAAATATTCAAAAAATTGAAACATCATAAGGTATTTACATGTACACACTGATATTTACAATGTGTGTGGGAGGAGTACCTTTAATTCTGGAGATAGAGTTTGAGGAACAAACCATTTACTGGTAGTTCCAATGATTCTCCTTCCAAGTTTTCAAGAAAATAGGTGTTATTTCCTTTCACTTTAGAGATTTTGAAAGGACCGAGCCACAATGGATCAATTTTCCCATGCTTGCCTTTATCCTCTCTTCTAACATCCCATCATATGACCAAATTTCTCAACTGTAAAGGTCTATCTTTGGCCTTCTTAGTGAGCAAAGACTTCATTTTCAGCCGATAATTGGCCAATTTTTCCCCTACTATTCTTTGCTCTCGTTGAGTTCAGCCAAATGATTTATCCTTTGAGTGATAGCATTTGGTTCCTCCTCTGCTTCCTACAATAACTTTGCAACTGGCATTACCAACTAGATTGGGAATATTGTTTCTTTGCCATATACCATCTCGAAGGGTGAGTTTTCAGTGGACCACTTAGGAGTTACTCTATTAGCCCAGAGAACGTATGTCAGCTGATTATCCCATTTTCTTTGATTTTATGTAATGATTTTCTTCAACACTCTTACCATTGTTTTATTAGAGGACTCGGTTAACCCATTCCCTAAAGGGTAATAGGTAGTGGAATGCACGATTGTGATATTAAACTTCTAACAGAAATTGATAAATTTAGTGGACTTAAAAACCTGGGCATTGTTTGTTATGATCTTTGTAGGGAAACCAAAACGAGACAAGATTTTCTCCTTTAGAAACTTAATCACCACAAAATTAGTAGCATTTAGAGTTGGGATGGCCTCCACCCACTTTGTGAAATATTTAGTGGCAGTTAATATCCATTTATGTTGACCATTGGAGGGCGGGTATTTAATATCTCTTATGAAATCTAACCCCCAATTGTCTAAAAGGCTCTTATACATGTACGGGGATCAAAGGGAGTGGAGCTAGCTTTTGTTTTTCAACAAAAACTTGGCATTTCTGACATGCTCGAACCTGAGAATGAACCTCTCCAAAGAGTGTGGGCCGGTAAAATATGGCTTTTGGGATCTTGGTTGGAGTGGTCTTACAACTGTAGTGACCTCCACAAACACCTTCGTGGAACTCTTAAATTAATTTGTGAGTATCTCCTTCCACTAAGCATAACAACAAGATCCCAATAGGGTCTTTCCAATAGAGTTGGCCATTCGATATGATGAACTTTTGAGCTTGCAGCGTTAATGTTTGATATTTGGACCTATCCATTCCCAATGGACACCTCAAAAATAAAAGATAATGGATGATTTTTTTATACCAAGCCGATGTTTCGTATTTGACATAAAAAAATTGTTTTGAGGTCTTGATGTCATTCTGTTGTACTTTTGCTTCATCTTTACCTGCTATCAGATTTATCCCCAAATCTTGACAGTTGAATTCTGATAAGATATTGGCCAATCCATGGCCCTTTATGAGCTTTATAGGTTTTACGTCCAAGTCATATTCCTGAATCTTAGCAATCCACCTTCCCCTTTTTCGCTCATTGTCTCCTTACACCAGAATATATTTGGTTGTTGTTGTTGGAACATATGTTGTGATGTCTGACTGCAATACATATACTCTGAATGCCTTCAACACTTTGACTAGATAATAGACTTGTTTCTCCAAAATTGTGTACTTCAGTTTGATGTCTCTCAATACTTGGCTAAAAAAGGCGATTGGTTGTTCATAACCTTCCTTATAATTTGTAACAAAATGGAAACAATAGTATGGGGAGAAGCAAAAGAAAATATATAGAAAGGTGTTGAATAGTTAGGGTTGACTAGCATTGGTGCTTCTGTGGATGCTTCTTTGATTCTAGCGAAGGATTCACGAGAAACAGGGATCCATTTCACCTCGTTCTCATGTTTCAGCATGTTTGTAATACCCTTCACTATTTTAGTGTAGTTAGGTATGAGTCTTCTCGAAAAATTGATTCTTCACATAAACACTTGAATCTCTTTCTTGTTTTTGGGAAAGGGGATGTGACCGATAGTCTCCACTCGCTTAGGATCAATTTTCACTCCCTCCTATGCCACTATGTGTCCAGAATTCTTCCTTTTCTTAGAGCGACTTGAGACTTTGTTGGATTCATAGATAACCCATATCTCCTATATTTTTCAAAGGTTAGTTTCAGGTGCATGATATGCTCTTCATCGATCTTGGAGAAGACAATGATGTCATCTAAATATACCACTACAAACTTGTCTTGCTCCCCCCACAAATGTTATATCCTTAGCTCTCTGAAACATGGCTCCTGCATTCATGAGACCAAAGGGCATGTGGGCATACATGAAAGTTCCCCAAGGGGTAGTGAATGTCATTTTCTTTCGATCATCTGGGTGCACTGCCACATAATTGTAACATGAGAAATCATCCATTATGGACATCCTGGTCGAACCAAACAATTTTTGTAATATGTAGTCCATCTTAGGAAGTGGGTAGTTGTATTTCAACGACGCACTGTTAAGGTTCCGAAAATCTACACACAACCTTCTTTCTCCATTCTTTTTTTAGACTAGGACTAAGTTTTCTACCCACCCTGAATACCTTAGAGGCACTATTATTTTAGCCTGTAGAAGCTTCCTTACTTCCTTCTTAATAGAGGGGAGTAGGAGAGGATCGATCTGCCTGAGCTTTTGTTTACAAGGTTTCATTCCACTTTTTAGAGGAATCTTATTCTGGATAATGTTAGTATCAAACATGTTCAAATCATCATAATAAAAGAAAAAATTTCTTTATAAACTTTGAAGAGATTTAAATACCTTTGTTTATATCGCGGGGGAATCTCCTTTGATAATTTAAGGATATGAGGTTCATCCTTTGAGCCAATATTGAACTCCTCCACCTGTTCACCCACTCCTTGTGTTGTAGGTTTTAAGGCCACATCGTTCTTGTTAAACAATCTCTAAAGTGGGACTAGGCCACTAGGAATAGTATTTCCCTTTAGTTGCAGGAATCTATGTCTGGTAATTGTATCTTCCCATGCAGTTTTCTTTTCTTCTGTCACTTTCTCTTCTTCTTGGTCGATAGCCAAGTTTGAAAATTCCCCAACAACTTCTATAAAGTGTTTTATCTACTCATAATCCTTGAATACCTACCAGTAATTCACATTATCAGGTATAGAGGATCTGTATATAACTTCGACCTCATACCTGAGAAGTGGGTTTTGAAGAGGTTTAAATTTTCTTGCAGCTATAGCAAGGGAATCAACCATTATGTTTCCTTTTCTAGGCAGGAATTGAACATTGAATTCCAAAAAGAAGTTTTCTATCAAGTCCCACACCTCATTTTTGTAAGTCCTCAATCTGGGATGTTTAGTCTGACACTGATTTTTAATTTTCTTCGCCACTAACTCGGAATCCCCATATATTCTCAAGCACTCAATATTCATATTCCTTGTTGTTTGCATCCCAAGGAGCAATGCCTCATATTTTGCCACGTTATTGATCACTTCAAGCTCCAACTTAAATGAAATCGGGATCAGGCTACCCTCAGGGGATACCAACAACACCATTGCTCCATTAGCCCCATCAAAGTATAATTTCCATACTTTTCCTTTCTCTTTGTGTTGATCATCTAACTAGACTGCTAGGTGTACCGGTGTTTCTTCTGAAATGATGTGAGGCTCCTGAATCCAGCATGCAGTTATGAAGTAAGAGATCATGTATGACAAGGGTCACATAGAAAGGTGTAGTAGAAGGATCTTGTTCTTCAACGTGTGGTCCAAAAAAAACCATAGGTATTTCTTCTTTAAGGTTTAAACAGTCATGGGATGGTGCTGAGGTGGATGGAAGCATGAACGGGGAGACTTGGTATTTATAAGTGGGTTCTTTAGGAGTTCAATTAAAGGAACATGGATTTTGACCTTTTTGAGTTCCTTTTAAGGTTGAAGACAACTTGGCCTTTCTCCATGCCACCATATTCTACTTGTTCTTTTTCTTTTTCACATGTTTGTTTCGAAGGGACAGGTGGCTTCTCCTCTGTTCTCTCTTTAGGCATATTTAATTCTCACCTTAACTCCTGGTGCTCTTGCTGAGTGGCCTGTAAGACAACTTCTACTACTACCTTATCCTCAATATCCACCCCAATCTTCATGATCAACTCTTTATATGTTTCCTTCTGAAGAAAAATCACATGGGACATAATCTTCTCCATCTTCACCTTGTTGGAGATCTTCTCTATATACGTTTGAGCTCAATCGATGGTCATTTGGTTCTTGTTAATGTCATTATATAACATTTCTCCAACCTGCTTGTGTAAATTGACTTTATCTGCCAAGGGGACACTAGTCAAATCTAAAGATACATCCAAACCTTGGTATTGAGGGCCAGAAGGCAGGGTTTGGATTGAGGGATTCTACAATCTTATCTTCATCTCCTCTTTCTCTAGGTCCATTGTGGCTAGTACTTTGGTGTGATGAGGGGTTATCTTAGAGGAAATTTCTTGGTGAAACTTTTCCTTTGCTTTCATGTTTCTCACTTGGATGGCCTTTCCTTGCGACCAACTTGTCTTGCAGCATAAACACTATCCTTTGATTCTGGGACTGCTACCTTAGTCAAGGATGTAGATGAAGAAACTGGTGGTATTTCTAGATTGGTCTAGAAACATGGGTTATCAGACACTAGTTTTTCTAGTTGTATACATTGTTCTTCCCCTTCCTTTTCATGTTCATGTTCATGTTCCTATTCCAGTCCTTGTTCATGCCCTTGGCTTCTTTCCTTTTTATGAACATGTCCCTCATTCATGTCAATTGTCCCTAATGTGTAGCAGTCCTCTTTTGTGTTTTATTCGTGCCGACTGGGGATTTGGTCTCCATCTCTATATTAAGAGGCCAGGAATCAAAGTTAGCTTTCCATTCAAACTCGAGCTTGGGATCATGTATATAAGTTGAGGCTTTATTATTTTCCCCTCTTCGAGCAAGGATGCCTCGAGGATTGTAATTCCAAATTTATCACTTTTCAAACTCCATGGCTTTGAGTAGGGCCTCAAATATTTTGAAGGCATGTCTGGTACTTATCACAAAAGGGCCTATTGGCTATCCCATTTAAAAAATGTAGCCTTTGTTTATCGGTACAAATTGGAGCAAGTCTACATTGAGGACTTGTCTGATGAACTTGAGGGTGAAGATCCTCATGGGAAAGAATACTGGAAGATGATATGGAGGGATTTCACGTCCATAAACCCAAATTTCTGTGTGGTCCTCTTAGAGGTACCAGTCTACAATGACATCTTCCTCGTTGATTTGGAGGATATCCTTTTGCTATGGGAAGATTCTAGGAGGTGGGACCCCATGGATGATTTGGTAAGCAATGGCCATGAAAGATGAGATGAAATGAGAGTACCCACCCAAACCAAGTATTTTTCTCACTGAGATATTCTAGTCGAATACTAAATTGCACTCTTTGTTAGGGGAAAACACATCCAGGTCAAGGAATTGAAACTCTTCGATGTGAGCGTATAGGAACAAGTAGAACAACAATGAGTAGTAGCAAAAATAAGAGGAGACCCTGAAATAACTAAGTTGGAATCAAATGGTACTGAATGATATCCTGGGATATCGAGTAGGCACCCATGTTGCTTAGTTTTATGTGAACATCCCAAAGTGGCCCTGTTTATTTTCAGGGCAGTATCTTCGCCCATTATACAAGCAATTACGGCTAAAACAGGTTTCAATGATGCCTGAAAGAGAGTCAATGGGAATCAGATATCTGAGGGCAGGGTTTTGACCTTCGGAACGAGGATTTTTGCGATGAATGATTGTTGTTCCTAATCTGGGAGCATTGTGAAATGGTCTGCTAGGGTAGCATCGGTGAATGTGTGCATAGTGGAGGACTCAGGGAATTCAAAGCCTTTTAGATTAAGAGGGAAGTTATCTCAAGGATTACAACTCTTGAAGTAGAAACAAAGTGGTTCTTATCCTTTTTATAGGAGTCGGCTAGCCAAGATATAAACTCTGGGAGGTGGTGAATTGGAGGAGAAATTTGGTAATAAAGTCCAAAGTTAACAAACCCTAAAAGGGTCCTCATTCCTTACATAGTCGGAAAACATCTCATAGCAGAGATTTGTGAGTGGGAAGTGACAAGCAGGGTCGGTTATTTGGATTTCAGTGTTTGTTAATGATCTGAATTTAAATAGGAATGCAACAAATTATAGATATAACCATACACACAAAGATGCAGTAGAAATAAATTTTATTTCATTAATATCAAAGAACTAAAATATGCTTACATGCAGAATGGAAATAAACTAGCTTGGTCGATGGTAGCTTATCTTTGAGAAGAGATGTGGTGGCTACATGCCTCTGAATTGTGTTACAATGAGGCTCAAAGGCATATTTATTATGGAGAAATAATAGAAAACCCTAAACATCCAAAAACCTAACCCTAGGAGATGAAGTGCTAAACTATGGGCCCCATTTGGGTAAATTGGTACAACTTCCCGGGGTCATAATTTTGGCATACGATCTCCATTTGACGCACACAATACCTTGTTAGAAATATCTATATGAGGACTATAATTTTTTAGTGGCCAACATTAATGAAAGAATCATGTTGGCCCCAATTTTCCCAAAAAATTCCATTTAGGGCCTCAAAACAACTTCAGAAGTTTAGGACCCAAAAAACTGCCAAAAATAGTAAATTGTGCTACAATTAAGGAAACTAAAAAAATGAAAGAAATAATGTTGGGGGTCCAAGTGGAATAGGTGCGTGGACACCAATATCCACTTAGATTAGTTAAAAGCCCAATAACAGTGCTTTTGACCTCATGGGTGTTGGGAGTTGCAAGTGTTTCCTGCTTCATTCTTCTGAGTAAAACAAAAGTAAAAAACAAGGAGGTCGGGGTTTCGGGTTAATTAGAGCCCATAAGGAGGATTGAAAATGACTTTGGAAGGTGTCCTTGACCTTTGGGAATGTACAAAGAGGTGAATCCTATGCGGTTGTCTAGGCATAATGTTCTTTGACTGGGACTGAATGATCCATGTCGAGCAGTAATTTTGGGGCTTTGAGAATTTATGAAAAGGATAGGCACAATTGCCTAGGTGGTAGAGTTAGGAGCAGATGGACAGAGGCACACAAAATTCGGGGATTGGTCTGGGGTGATGGAGGATGGGCTCAGGCGGAGAGAGGATGGGCTCGGGGGGGGAGGATTGGCTATCAATAACCTTTACCATTTATATTTTACCTATTACCTCCAGCATCGTTGAGCCAATGACAAAAGATCGTTTGGTGGGTGGTCCCCACCCTGTTACAACGAGCTACACTGTGGATCATATGCCCTCTATATTAGGTGTCAGAATGGATCATGGTTATTGGATGGGTGTTGACCTTTCAATGTCGTGGGTTTGCTCCGTGGTTAACTCTATTGCATGTATGTCGTTGGATTCAATGCAAATAGTCATTGGATTTAGATGGAGGGTGACCCGAGCTCTAAGTTGTGCGCTTTATAAGAGTGAACTGAAAATTTGAAACCTTAACCTAGATATTTAAAATATTTTAATTACATTGCAAAGCCTTCTTTCCTCTAGTCCCTATATATGGTATCCTGAGATATAAGCATTCGATAATGGGTTTCTTTTACCACATTATAGGTCTTACATATCATCTCCATCCTCAAAAGGAACTTTGGGTGAGATGGACATAACATTGGCTCCAACTGGGGTTGGGGCATTGGATTTCAATGTGTCGAGAACCTACAATCTCGTAATTTCTTTTTGGGCTTGGAGTCTTTTTCAACAAAAAAGATTATGAAAGAAAATATTCAAAAATTAAAACATCAGAAAGTATTCACATGTACACACCGGTATTTACAATGCGTGTGGGAGGAGTACCTTTAATTCTAGAAATTAGAGCTTGAGGAACTTATTTACTGGTAGTTCCAGTCATTCTCCTTCCATGTTTTTAAGAAGATAGGTGTTATTTTCTTTCACTTCAAATATTTTGAAAGGACCGAGCCACAACAGATCAAATTTCTCATGCTTGCCTTTATCCTCTTTTCTAACATCCCATTGTAGGACCAAATCGCCCAGTTGTAATGGTCTGCCTTTGGCCTCCTTGTCTAACAAAGACTTCATTTTCAGCTTATAATTAGCCAAATTTTCCCCTACCTATTCTATGCTCTTGTTGATTTCAACTAACTGATTTATCCTTCTAGTCATAGCATTTGATTCCTCCTCTGCTTCCTGCAATAACTTCATGACCAGCATTACCAACTGGATTGGGAATATTGTTGCTTTTCCATATATCGGCTCGAAGGTTGACTTTCCAGTGGACTATTTAGGAGTTACTCTGTTAGCCCAAAGAGCAAATTTCAGCTGAGTATCTCAGTTTCTTTGATTTTTTGTAATGGTTTTCTTCAACACTCTTACCATTGTTTTATTAGAGGAATCGACTAACCCATTCCCTTGAGGGTAGTAGGCAGTGGAATGCCCGATTGTGATATTAAACTTTTGACAACAATTGATAAATTTAGTGGAATTAAAAACCTGGGCATTGTATGTTATTTTCTTTGTAGGGAAACCAAAATGAGACAAGATGTTCTCCTCCAGAAACTTAATCACCATAGAATCAACAACATTTCGAGTTGGGATGACCTCCACCCACTTTGTGAAATAGTCAGTGGCGATTAATATCCATTTGCGTTGACCACTAGAGAGTGAGTATTATCTCTCCTATGAAATCAAGCCTCCATTGTCTAAAAGGATCTTCCACATGTACTGGGATCAAAGGGAGAGGAGCTAGTTTTCCTTTTCAGCAAAAACTTGGAATTTATGACATGCTCGGAGCTGAGAATGAACCTCTCCAAAGAGAGTGGGCAAGTAAAATATGGATTTCAAGATCTTGTGAGTAGTGGTCTTCCAACTATAGTGACCTCCACAAACAACTCCATGGAACTCTTCAATTACTTTGTGAGTTTCTCCTTCCACTAATCATAGCAACAGGATCCCAACAGGGTCTTTCCAATAGAGCTAGTCATTCGATATGATGAACTTTTGAGATTTCAACCTCAATGTTCGATATTTGGACTTATCCATTCCTAGTGGACACCTCGGAAATAAAAGATAATGGATGATTTTTTATACCAAGCCGACGGTTTGTATTTGATATAAAACATTTGTTCTAAGGTCTTGATGTCATTCTGTTGTACTTTCACTTCATCTTCACATGCTATCAGATTTATCCCCAAAGCTTGGCACTTGGATTTTGGCAGGATATTGTCTAATCCCTAGCCCTTTATGTGCTTTGTATGTTTTATGTCTAAGTCATATTCCTGAATCTTAGCAATCCACCTTCCCCTTTTTCCCTCACTATCTCCTTGCACTAGAATATCTTTGACTCTTGTTGTTGGAACATATTCGTCGTGTCTTTCTAAATCCAGAAAAGTGGAATTCTTGATATTTTGAGCTCTACATAATGGGTTACTTCCTCTCTTTCTCCTGCTTTCATATTCATACTAAAGTAATTGATTTATAACTCCTTGAGAAGTTTGGCATCCTTTGATTTATCATTAATGCTACTGTGTATATATAAAGAAATCATGGATTATGTCTTTCTTTGATTATTAACCCAACTAAATTCTCTTGGTAAACTAAATATTCAAGTTGTAGTAAACTATAGTAATACATATTAATTCATAATAGAAAACATCACAAAGATAAGTCAATGCAAGCCAACGTCAATAGATCTAATCCATAGAAAGAGTTATAGATTCAAACCACAAAACAATGTATGTGAGTCATAATTCTAAGCCACAAATTGATCTATTTGAGTCTTACTTATGAGCCACAAATTGATGTATGAAATTGATTAGGTGATCAATATTTAGCTCAAAAATCAAACTACTCAGAATCACTCAAAACCTGAATGACTGCATCCGTCTCAATGATATGATCCCAACGCAACTAGTTTCACTCAAAATAGAGCTCGTATGAGAAAGATATTGTGTTCTGTCCACTTTTCCAAACATGGGAATTTTGAAAAAAAAGTACACTCACTGCACAATCAACAATCTGTACTGTTGATGTGGCAGGTGACTGGGCAGGACAACAACTAATGGAGTCTCTCCAAGTGGCACATTGTGGTTGGTCTGCAGTGTGGTGATTTGGATTGATTTCATTGGATAGAGGTGGACCAATGAGGAGGAGACATGTGGCAAGCCCGAAGGCTGCCACGTGTCCCTCCCCAAAGGACCAGCATTATCAGCTTGCAATGTCAAAATTATTGGCAGGTCGACGAAGTCAAACCCACGACCTCACCCACACAAACCCGATGCCATACCATTCTACCGCCACTGAAGTTCTTAACATATAACAATTTGAAATTATATTTGTTATGATTAATGTTGGCAATTGGGGGGAGGAGAGGGCCATCCCCCTCCCATGTGACCACTAACACATAGCTATCAGCCAACACTAAACCTTAACCACACGCTTAATGCACTAACCAATGATTAGTGCTTAATTAATCTCCACTTATCCACTAACTAATGCAGAGTTAACTTAGTGGTCATGTTGGTAGATTTGACAAATCCGGGGATTCCTCCATTTTTGGTAGAATTAATTGGAGTTCTCCAGTTTTAATGGAGTTTTCCTAGGGGAAATTGATTTTTCCATAACTTTTGCAAATTTGGACCAAATTGGGCTCAGGAAAAGACATTCCTAGATGATTTTGATGTTCTAAGCACATTGAAGCAAGTTTCAGGAGCAATAGAGCATTGCAAATAGAAATTTTACCATTTTGAGCTAATACAAAGGCCTAAGACATGCAAGCTGGACCAAGGAGATGTAGCCCTGGAGGGGTGAAATCCTTCATCAAAACACTATGTTAAGTGTTCATTTTGATGGTTTGATGTACATTTTTTTGTTGTTATTCAACATTTCATTTACATTCTATTTTTCTCATGAATTTAACATAAAAACTTGACAAAATTTACATGTTCATTCACAAACACCACAAAGGAAACCCATGCACATGAAGCAAATGATAAGAAATTGCTTTTAATTCTGAAGTTGAAATTATCACAACAAAACTAACATTCAACAACATATCAAGTTGGTATCACGGAAAAGGTTATTTTCTTGATTTCTTGAGTTTTGTGCAAGCAGGGTTTTAATGGTTGCAAATTTGTGATGCATACAAGGTTAAAGTTGAAGAGAGGAGAAGGGAAACTAATGGTTGCAAATCCTAAGGTAATGCCCAGAAGAAGGAGATCCATAAGGCCACAATCTCCACCCAAAGTTTCAATCCCAACTTCACTTCAAGCACATCAAGTTTTACCTTTAATTGAGATTGAGGAGGTACAAGCAATACCAAAAGTTGAGCTTGAATCCAAAGCCATCATGTCTGGAGTAAGAGAGACTAAAGATCTTTTAGAAGAGGAAGCATTCAAGAAAGATTTATATGACTTAACTGACATGGTTAGAGTCCTCTATGAAGAGAGTAATACTAGAATGGCTAGAGATAATTCTAAGTTCCCACATGGAGAGGGAAGCTCAGGAGATTAAAAAAGATGACAAGAAGAATTCCAAGGTTAATGGAGGAAAGCCTCCTCCATCTCCACCATATTCATCATTTTCTTCATCATCTTCATCATCCTCATCATCTCAAACAACATCATCTTCCACTTCCACCACAAAAACTATTCATACTCATTCAAAAACCCCAAAAGAAAAAACTCCCTTACTCAAATTGGAAATTAAGTTTGAACTTCCCATGTACAATGGTGAGGTCAGTGCAGACGAGTTAGACAATTGGATTTGAAAATTGGAGGTTTATTGCAGAATTTAGAACATTCAAGAAGATGACATAAAAATCTAGTTGGCTTCATTGAGGCTAGAAGGAGCAACACTAGTTTGGTGGGAAGCAAAGACTCAAGAGGAAATGTGAATTCATGGTAAGATATCCATTTCTTGGGTTGAATTTGTTTCTTAAATTAAAATGAATTTTTATCCTTTAGCTTATATGCAAAAATCCATTATGAGTTGTCAAAAGTTTAGGCAACTCAAGGGCCAAACAATTCAACACTATACCTAGGAGTTTAGGAAAAGGGCTTTGTTGTTAGGAGTAAACTTGAATTCCAAAGATATAATGTTGAAATATATTGGGGGTTTACATTAATACTTAAAACATACTATCCTTTTGTTTAATCCAAGCAATTTAGATGAGATATGTGTGCAAGCGACGCACCTTGAAGCAAGAGGAAAGATATTCAAGAAGATGGTAGTAGGAAGAATCCATTCAAGGGTAAGGAGAAAGAGAAGGGTGGAAAATGGAAAGGAAAGAAGAATGCAAGTGTGAAGAAAGAAGGGGAGAAAACTATATGCCAACATTGTTCCAAAGCGAGGCATGATGAAAGCCACTGCTAGAAATTACATCCCAAACTAAGGCCTAAGAAACCAAACAAAAAGGGAAAACAAAAGACGACTGCTACCACACAAAATGATCTTGGATCTGATTCTGATGATGAGACCAAGATTTCAGCAATGGTCACAAAAGGAAAAGAAGATATTGGAAGCACTAGTTCCTCACATAGTCACAACAACACTCCAAATGAAGAATCAAGGATGAATTGTTCCGTGTAAGGGTAATTTCAAACCATACAAAGATTGATGCATTATTTTATAGTGGGTCACAATCGAAATTAATTTCAAAAGACTTGGTCAAAAAGATTAAAGTTGAAACTGTACCTCATCATAAGCCATATGCCTTGAGTTGGATAGTCAATAATGCAAATTTATAGGTTACAAGGAAATTCTTATTCAAGTTTTCCATTACTGAAAAATTCATTGATGAAGTTGAGTTAGATGTAGTTCCACTTGACATCTCAGGAATCATTTTGGGAAGCCCATATGTGTATGACAAGAAAGCGGTATTTTATCACCATGAGAACAAATTTCTATTGCTCAAGGATGGAGTGGAGTGTATTGCGAGAGCCCATCACAAAAAGTTAAACATTTCTTTGGTTAATGCAGGGCAGATGGAGAGACTAGTAAATGCGAGTAAAGATTTTGTGCTTCTCATGATCAAGAAAAAGAATGATATTGGTTATGAATCCTTTGAAGGTTGTGATGATAAGTTAAAATCTTATTTTTTTGATGTGGTAAGCAAGAATGGCGATATGTTTCAGGAACTAAAGGGGTTACCTCCCAAGAGGGGAATTCAACATGAGATACGGCTGCAGCAGGATGTTCCACTTAAAAACATTGGCATGTATCACATGTCATTCATGGAGAGTATGGAAATCAAGAAGCAAATTCAATAATTTATGAACAATCATATAATATGCCTATCTACTTCACCATGTGGTTCACCCATTGTCTTGGTTCCAAAGAAGCACAAGACTTGGCGCATTTGTGTGGATTTTTGTTCACGGAATAAAATAACAATAAAGAATTATTATCCACTCCCAAGAATTGATGATTCTCTTGATCAATTGAGGTATGAAAAGTATTTCACTAAGTTATACTTACAAAGTGGTTATCATCAAGTTATAATAGATGAAGAGGACATTTGGAAAACCACATTTAAAACTAAACAAGGATTGTTTGAGTGGCTTGTTATGCCTTTCGGTCTCACAAATTCTCCAGCTACTTGCATGAGAGTTATGAATGATGTATTGAGACCATTTCTAGATGACTCTGTCATTGTTTACTTATATGATATTCTCATATTTAGCAAATCCATAGATGAACATGTCATGTATGTAGCAAAGTACTTGATGTCTTGAGAAAAGAACAGTTGTTTTTAAAGATGTCAAAGTGTGAATTTGGCAAGACTTCTTTAGTGTATTCGGGAAACATTGTTGGAGGAGGTGAGCTGAAGATAGACCCTTCTAAGGTTGAGGTCATTATGACTTGGCCAAACCCAATACAGTTACAGAGGTAAGAAGCTTTCTTGGGGCAGCACAATATTGGAGGAAATTTATTGCTAATTTTTCTTCCATTGCAGCTCCACTACATGCATTGACTAGTGTCAAGAAAGTCTTCCATTGGGGAGATGTACAACATAAATCATTTGATGCTTTAAAACAAAATATCAGTTCAATGCTGGTATTGGCTCTTCCGAATCTTATACAACCATTTGAGATTCAAACGGATGTTGGTGATTATGCCATGGGAGCAGTCATTATGCAACATGGTAAGCCCATTTCATTTCATTATGAAATTTTTAATGGTGTTGTGATTGACTATCCCATTTATGACAAAGAAATTTACGCACTGGTACAAAGAGTTAAAAAATGGAAACACTACTTGATGGGGAAGGAGACCATTATCCATACCGAACATCAACCATTACAGTACTTACAGTCACAGTCAAAGTTGCAGAAATCATGATGTTGTAAATGATATTGAGAGGGGGGGGGGGTGGTAAATCAGTATTAGTCAAATCAATAAATTTTTCATTTCATACTCTAATTTATATACGCTAATTCAATGAAAGGAACTCGCGTGTGCCCGCAACTGTCTTTAAGGTAACCAACCTATATCTAGTGAACTTGTGATTTAGTTAATTTATCGTATGTTGATCTTTAATCAGTGCATAAGTACTTTATTAACCATTTAAATGATAAACATGTGCAGTAATAACTAAATAAACCATCACACATAAGCAACACACATGAACACCAAGAATTAAGGTGGAAACCAAAAGCGGGACAAAAACCACCTGTTGTTGTCTTCTTTTAATATAAGAAAAACTTGTTTAAAATTTTGTACTGGTGTAGGCTCATACCAGTATGCAGGCACCCACCTGTAGAAGGCTACAACCTTCTCTTGTTCTCCAGCTTCTACTGGAAGGGAGCTACAACCCCCTATCTCTTGTACTAGCTGATCCATTTACTAGTATGTAGGCACCGGCCTACAAAAGGCTCCAACCTTCACTCATTTTCTAGCTGCTACTTGAAGGAAGCTCCAACCCCTAGCTCTTGTACTGGCTGATATGTTTACCAGTACATAGGTGCTGACCTATAGAAGTCTACGACCTTCTCTCTTCATCCAGGGACCAAGTTTCATAAATTTTTAGACTAGATACTCCTGGAACACAACACCACAATATCAAAGCCTTGTTTCATCCAATTTTCATACTGGACCCATCAGCAACATTGAAGCTCAAAATAAATAACCATTGTAATACAACCAATCACTGAAAACCCATAACCATTGAAGAAAATCATAATCAATCAATCTGAACATTCATAACACTATCACCAGAACACATAGCAAAACCACAAACTCCGTAACAACAACTGGAACCAACTGCAACTTCAAACATCATTTTTCATAACATATGTGCTACTTTGATGTTCCGAACTAGCGTGTATATGCACTTTTAACAAAGTGAACCAACGTATAGATCTAAAAATACTAACTTAAAACTACATAACTATTCCATACTTCAGTCCTACCCAGATCTTAGCATTTACATAATGAAACATGCATTAGTATTCAGATCTATCCTAATCAACATTAGATCAGATCATCTCATAATCATAGCCCCTTCAACATAACATATACTTCATATATAAGTATTCCTTAGAAACCCACTCACTTGCACACTCTGGCCTAATGATCTTCTCCTCTTATATAGTTTTAGGCCTTTTTCAATATCTCAGATCAAAACCACTTAGGACTTATGGTATTCTTGGGTGGGATCAAATAGTCGTTACTCCGCTCAATATTATGGGCTAATACCATGGTATTGACCCCTGGTGTTATTTTCTCTTGAATTTCCTTGTTTTTCCAACTTGTACGAGCTTTTCCTTTTGTTCTGTGGACTTGTTTGTACACGCTACTTAGACAAAATGAACCAGTGCATACTTCTCTTTCTTCAACCTTTGGAGCCTGATTTGTAATCCTTTGTTGTTAACCTATTGCATTGTGAACTGTCATCTATGTGAGTTTCCATCAAGGGCAACATTTGTATCATAATGCTAACAATCTCCCCCTTTGGAATTGATGGCAACCACAACACCAAGATACTCTCACCCTTTGCCATTAAAGGCAAAGGGAGGACCAATATATTCTCCCTCTTTGATATTCATTATGCTGTCCATGCTCCCCTTGCGTACATGCAGAGTCTGCAAAGATATTTTTCCAAAGAATAACATGACTCTATAACTCAACTAAGTGAGTATGAATTCCCTAATACCAATGACTCATACATACACCAATCACCCAACCAAGTGGGGATATACCAAATGTTTATAGACTGAAATAGCAATTATTACACCATCCTTCCCATGCATAGTGGGTTTAAAAATTAGGTCTTTTCATGACCTTTACATAAAATGATATGCATGAAATTTATAACAAGGACCAATAAACTAAACAAGAGCATGATAGTCATCAGCAACTATCATACACCATATATGATCTGCACCATCAGCATCTATCAACAACATCAAGATCAACAACCTGTATATATCCATCATCAAAAGAGTCACCTGAATCAAACAACTATGTGGATCAAGCAATATAATTATCATCATGTACCAAGGTCTTCTAATACAATGCCAACAATGCATTATTATAAACATATGCTCCCCCTGAACCTATGCCAATTGTTCACTATTAGATCTGATTATTGCATTTTTAGTAAGAATCATCAAGGCATTATCATCAACCAATTATTCATCAACTTATTAACAACTTATGAGGGCCAAAAACACTTCCACATATCATCAACATACTGTAACCATCATCAATTAGAACATAATAGATAATTGATAATAGGATGAACCATATCAAACCCCTTTTCCTAAGTCTGTCCCACTGCCTTTTCTTCAAAACACCATATACGTGATTGTGAAACTTCTAACTCATGTATATATGTGAATTATCTTCATAATAACTACATATGAGAATTGGAACTCTGAAGTTTTATACTTTTAGCTCCCCCTAGGTCTGTTAAGTCTGTAAACTAAGTTATGCTACATCTTTTTGACAACAATTCCTTCTTCTTCAATACCTTGGGTTGTGGTGATGGTTGCTCCTTTTGGTATGGTGGCCGAAATTTTCTCCTGCATTCCTTTGCTTTATGTCGAAACTTGTTACACGCATAGCATCTTACATGTTTCATATTCCTTCTATCACAATCAATAGCTTTGTGACGAAACATATTGCAAGAAAAACAATATCCCTTAAAGTACCTAGAAACTGATGATCTTTCTATGTGATGGTCTTGAACCATTCTACTTCTGCATCTGGTTGCAACATGTCCAAAATTATGGTATATAAAACATTCAACATTATTTTTCAAAGAAAAAAACCAATTATCCCTTCTATAGTTAGGTGGAAATGTTTTTCTTTGAAGTCTTTCTTTCCCTGGTTTTTGATGGGTTGACCTCTTATCTCCTTGTTGAGCATTTTAGATTTTGCATTGAAGTTCCTTACCTCATCTTGTGAGCTAGATTCACCTTCATGAAAATCAAGACCAGTCTTTATAATAGGTGAATGTTGAACTTTGATGATTTCATCTAACGTTTTAGATCCTTTATCAAATCTAAGATTCAAAGTCTTTACCTTCTTAAGTTCTTTTCTTAGACTTACTACTTCACATTCTAACACTTCATTGTGTTTTTCCTTTTCATTGGGTTGATGTGTCACGGTGTCTATGACTGTATCCCTTTCTGTCGAACTGATTTTGAGTTGATAGATTTCTTTAAGGAAATCTTCCTTTTCTAAGGCATCATTTTCATATGCCATGAGTAGTTTAATTTCTTGATCACCTTCATCACTATTAAACAATCCATCACTATCATCATGAGTATAATAACTTATATTACCTTCTATAGACATCTTTCCTTTGACATGAGGGTATTTAGCAGTGTAATGACCAACTCTACCACAAGCAAAGCATTTGAATGGTAGCTTACCTCTTAATCTTTTGGAACTCCATTGAAGCTTCTTGACAAAATTTACTTCTTCTTTTGAAATATGTCCTGATTCATTGTGCTCTTCCTTTTATTTTCCCTTTGCTGATGCTTTAAAAGCGGCTTCTCTCATATTTGATGGACCTCCTTTTCTCATTTCAAAGGAAGTTAGGATTCCATGGAGTTGAGTCACATTAATAGTTTGAAGATCCTATTTTTCTTTAATGGCAGACACTTTTGACTCAAATTTAGCAGACAAATATCTCAAAATTTTCTCAACTAAAGTAGCTTCCTTTATCTCTTCACCCATATTTCTCATATGATTTACAATCCCATCTACTCGCAAGAAATAATTAGAAATACTTTCATCACTATGCATCTTGAGAGTTTTATACTGGATTCTAAGAGTTTGTAGTTTAACATGTTTTACCTGGGAGTCTCCTTCGTAGCTCTGAGTGATTCTATCCCATATTTCCTTGGTTGTGTTGAACTGCATGACTTTGACAAATTCTGATTCTGGTAGACTTCCCAATAAGGCATTGACAACTTTTTCATTGATTTCATATGTTTTACTTTCTGTTGGATACGCGGGGATCACTGCTAGATATTTATATCATTTTTCCACAATTTCCCAAACATCAGCTCCAAGTGACTGAAGATAGGCTCTAGTTTGTGTTTTCCAATATACCAAGTTGTTTCCATTGAAGATTGGTGGTCTGATAGATCCCATGCCTTCGTGATTGTTCATTTTGAAAGATCTCCCTTCAAGTGATCAAGCTTATTCTGAAGGACCTGCTATGATTCCAATTGTTGTAAATGATACTAAGAGGCGGGCGGGTGAATCAGTATTAGTCAAATCAATAAATTTTTTGATTTCATACTCTGATTTATATATGCTATTTCAATGAAGGGAACTCATGTGTTCCTGCAACTGTCTTTAAGGCAACCAACATATATCTAGTGAACTTGTGATTCAGTTAACTAATCATATGTTAATCTTTAATCATTGCATTAGTACTTTATTAACCATTTAAACGATAACCATGTGCAGTAATAATAGAATAAACCATCACACATAAGCAACACACATGAACACCAAGAATTAAGGTGGAAACCCAATGCGGGACAAAAACCACATGTTGCTATCTTCTTTTAATATAAGAAAAACTTGTTTACAATCTTGTACTGGTGCATAATCATACCAGTACATAGGCACCCACCTGTAGAAGGCTACAACCTTCTCTCATTCTCCAGCTTCTACTGGAAGGGAGCTACAACCCCTAGCTCTTGTACTAGCAAATATGTTTACTAGTATGTAGGCGCTCACTTATAGAAGGCTCCAACCTTCACTCATTTTCATGTTGCTACTAGAAGGAAGCTCCAATCCCCTAGCTCTTGTATTGGCTGATATGTTTACCAATACATAGGTGTTGACCTACAGAAGGCTACAACTTTCTCTCTTCCTCTAGGGACCACGTTTCATAAATTTTCAGACTGGATACTCCTGGAACACAACACCACAATCTGAAGGCCTCGTTTCATCCAATTTTCATACTAGACCCATCAGCAACATTGAAGCTCAAAATCAATCACCACTGTAATACAACCAATCACTCAAAACCCATCATCACTGAAGAAAATCATAATCAATCAATCTAAACATTCAGAACATTGTCACCAGAACACAAAGCAAAACCCAAAACTCTGCAAAAACTACTATAACCAACTGCGACTTAAAACATCATATTTCATAATGTATACACTACTTTGATGTGCCAAACTAGTGTGTATACATGCTTTTAACAAAGTGAACCAGCGTATAGATCTGCAAATACTAACTTAAAATTGCACAGCTATTCTAGAATTCAATCATACCCAGATCATAACATTTATGGAATGAAACATGCATTAGTATTCAGATCTAGCCTAGTCAACATCAGATCATGCAATGATAAGTCATTTCAGTTCTTATGATCCTGATCTAACATTGTATCCAAGGTGCACAAAATATTTCATATCATCTCATAATCATAGCCCCTGCAACATAACATATACTTAAGATAGAAGTATTCCTCAGAAATCCATTCACTTGCACACTTTGGCCTAATGATCTTCTCCTACTTATATAGTTTTAGGCCTTTCTCAATACCTTGGACCAAAACCACTTAGGATCCATGGTATTCTTGGGAAAGATCAAATAGTCATTACCCTGCTCAATATTGTGGGCTAATACCATGGTATTGACCCCCTGTATTCTTTTCTCTTGAATTTCCTTGTTTTTCCAACCTTTACGCGCTTTTCCTCTTGTGAGAGTGTGTGTATACGTATACACTCTTTTTGTTCTGTGTACCTGTGTGTACACTCTACTTAGACAAAATGAATGATCGTATAATTCTCTTTCTTCAACCTATGGAGTCTGATCTATAATCCTTTGCTGTTAACCTATTGCACTGTGAATTATCATCTATGTGAGTTTCCATCAAGGACAACATCTGTATCATAATGCCAACACACGACACTTCAGATGGATGGGTTTCTTACAAAATTTTCATTTGGTTATGAAGTACAAAAAGGGAATCTACAATAAGGTAGCTAATATGCTTTCTAGGCCTATTGTAAATTCATCTCTTATACTCAATCACTATTCTATTTTACTTGAAAGTTACATTGAGAAATATGCATATGATAATGACTTTCAAGATGTGTATGTAAGCTTGAGGAAAGGAAACCAAATTAAAGAGTTAGATTACCATGTACATAACAATTTGTTGTATCACTTGGGCAAGTTATGTATTCCACAGGGAGAAAGAAATAGTATCATAAGGGAAGCGTACACTTCATTGATTGCTGGACACTTTAGTGTAGGCAAGACAATAGCGAGTCTCCAAAGGTATTGTTATTGGCCACACATTTTTGATAATGTATCTCATTTCATTAGAGGATGTTCTTTGTGTGCAATAAGTAAGCCTAGCAATAGGAAACTAGGATTGTACACTCCACTTCTAATATCTTCATGTCCATGGGAGAGTATCTCAATGGATTTTGTAGGAGGCCTTCCATTTTCAAGGAAAGGTCATGATTACTTGTATGTAGTAGTAGACAGGTTCAACAAGATGTGTATTCTAATTCCATGTAAAAAGAAAATTACAGCTGAACAAACATCTCATCTTTTCTTTAAAAATATTTGGCTTCATTTTGGTCTTCCTACTTCCATTGTAAGTGATCGAGATTCTCGATTTGTTGGGAATATTTGGTCAAATTTGTGGGACATGATGGACACTAAGTTGAAGAAGAGTAGAACCTTTCATCTGAAAGCAGATGGACAAACCGAGGTGGTCAATAGGACAATCATTCATCTTCTTAGAGGATATTGTATCAAACATCCCAATTTGTGGGATGAATAGTTGCATTACATACAACATGCATACAACAGGGGAAAGCATTCTTCCACAAACACATCACCATTTGAGGCATGCTTTGGGTACTTGCCAAGATCGCCATTGGACTTCATCTTTGAGAAAGATGTCACCATCAATGGTCATAGTGACATCGATAAGGCAAGGAAGTTTATTGATAAAATGTAGTTGATACATCACATAGTGCAAGAACAGCTTGAAAAGAGTCAAAGCAGTTACAAGGCAAGTCATGACAAACACTGTGTCGATCATAAATTTCAAGTTGGAGAGGAAGTTTGGTTATATATTAGAAAAGAGAGACTTCAAGGGGAAGGTAAAAATCTGAAGCCAATCCATTATGGTTCTTTTAAAATTCTGGAAAAGATTGGTAACAATGTATTTAAACTAGATTTGCCTCCTTATATGCAAATATACTATGTTGTTAATGTTGAGAATTTGAGATTGTTTGAGCCTCATTTGATTGAGAGATCATGTTCAACTAACATCAATAGATGATTTCTCACCATAATATCTTGATGAACTATAGCAAGATCTCATACTTCATAGAAGAACTAGAACTTAAAAGAGAGGGAATGTTGAATACCTTCGAGTGGGACTCAAGAGACAAAAACCTTCTAAGGCCAAATGGATGTAGATTGAGAAGATGAGGAGGAATGATCATGTGAATAAGTATTTAGCTCAAAACTAAAAGTTTTCATAATTGCTCAAAACTTGAACGATTGCATCCGTCTCGACAATATGATCCCAATGCAACTTGTTTCACTCAAAACAGAGCTCGTATGAGGAAGATATCAGCTGCGGTCTACTTTTCCAAACAGAGGAATTTTGAAGAAAAAAGTGCAATCATTGCACTGTCAGCAGTTCGTACTGTTGATGTAGCAAGTGACTGGGCAGGTCAATAGGTTGGCCAATAGCTAAAGGAGTCTCACCAAGTGGTGCATTGCAGTTGGTTTGTAGTGTGGTGATTTGGCTTGATTTCATTGAATAGAGGTGGACCAATGACGAGGAGACATGTGGCAAGACCAAAGGCCACCACATGTCCCTCCCCAAAGGACCGGTATTATTGGCGCACAGTGGCAAAATTATGGGCAGGTCAGTGGAGTCGAACCTGCGACCTCACCCGCACAAACCCCATGCCTTACCATTCTACCACCACCAACATTCTTAACATATAATGGTTTGAAATTATATTTGTTATGATTAACGCTGGTGGTTGGGGGGAGGAGAGGGCCAGCCCCCTCCAATGTGACCACTAACACATAATCGTCAGCCAGCACTAAAACTTAACCATGCACTTAATGCGCTAACCAATGATTAGTGCTTAATTAATCTTTGCTTATCCACTAATTAGTGTGCAGTTAACTTGGCGGTGATGTTGGCAGATCCGCAAATCCATGGATTCCTCCATTTTTAGCGGGATTAACTGGAGTTCTCTAGTTTTAGTGGAGTTTTCCTAGGAGAAACTGATTTTTCCATAACTTTTGCAAATTTTGACCAAATTGGGCTCAGGAAAAGGCATTCCTAGATGATTTTGATGTTTTGAGCACATTCAAGTAGATTTTAGGAGAAGTAGAGCATTTTAATCAACACTTTTTCCATGTTGAGATAATACAAAGGCCCAAGCCATGGAAGCTGGACAAGGAGATGTAGCCTAGGAGGGGTGAACTCCTTCATCAAAACAATGTGTTAAGTGTTCGTTTTGATGGTTTGTTGTACATTTGTTTCTTGTTGTTCAACATTTCATTTACATGTTATTTTTCTCATGAATTTAACATAAAAACTTGACAAAATTTACCTTTTCATTCACAAACACAATAAATGAAACCCATGCACATGAAGCAAATGATAAGCAATTGTTTTTAATTCTGAAGTTGAAATTAGCACAACAAAACTAAAATTCAACAACAGATCAACAATTCATAGCTTTGATCCATAAATAATATAAACAAGCCTCTGAAAAATTTCAAGTTATAGAGCATGATCCATATAATGAGTTGCAATCCTCAAATCATTGTGAGCCACATATGTAACAAATACCGAAACACAGAGTATAAGGGAGCCTTTGTATTAACAAACACGAGCAATAGATAAAACCATTATAACGAAGAATGTGATCCCATTGTAACAAGGAATGGGGGCCTTTGGGTATAAGTGAGTTATAAGTAATTAGATGCCACTCATTAATGTGAGCCTCCAAAGAGTAAAGTGCGAGAGTGTGAGCCTTAGTATTCATGTGTTATCAATCGAGCATAGATATTTACCAATATGGGCCACAGAGATCTGCATCACTTTAGGCAGAGGTATAATCACAAATCATAGTGCTAAAATGAAATCTAAACACCATCACTTTAATCCCAACGAAAAACCCTTATGATTAGCTTTAGATCTTCAAGTCATTTCACATGATTGTAGTTAGTAATCGTGAGATAATGAGCCTCCAACGTCACATCTATATATATGGGTGGGTTCCAAAGGGTGGCACTATAGGGTGAGTTGACCTAACATTTCCAAAGTAGTAATAATATTATTATTCATATTAATATTGGGCCAACTTGAATTTACCATTTAATTAAAAATTAATTATTGTCACATGGATGTTGGAGTTGACATAAGTTTGTCCTAAAAACAATTTCTCTGCCATTTAATTTCTTCTTTAGATTATTGTTGGGGCAAGGGGGTTTCCCTTTAGGCTAATTCATCTTGAAGCTGCTTCAATTTTCAACATTTAAAACCAAGGCATATCCCTACCTCCATACTTTCACACCAATCATAGCATACTTCATGGTAATCAATGGGAACCATTAGTGCTCTTGTCCCACAATGATCCTGTCCCTAAAATCTTTGGCTTTTACATACTGTTGTTATCCCACCTTATGGCCAATTTTGTTCATTTGAACTGAGTAGTCTCATGTCTATTCTTGCATCATAGACACATATATCCCATGAGACTCATCAGAAAGAAAATGTTATTAATGTAAATTATACCTCATTAACATTTTATGCTTGTAGTGAACTTGTAATTTTCCATAATTCCTACATCCAACCATGTTATTTCATAAGCCAAAAAATCAAAATATCATATTAGATTAGCTCAAAAACCAAATTATCATAGATCAAAATATTAATTCATATTCATAATTAGAAAATTCATAACTCAATAAAGTGTCAGAACTTACCTTGATTTAATGACTTCCTCTTCTCTCATATACACATGGGGTCGATTTCCTATAATGGCAGGCACCCAGACAATAGCATGTCCTCCACGGAAAAGGTGTCTACCCAAGGTGGCTACTCCAAAGCTCTATGTACCCTCCAAGCTAGTTGTCAATGTACCAACTCAACAATCATGGTGCACCAGGGCTCTAGGTACCCTCCAAGCTAACTGCATAGGTACCCACTCCATAGTCATGCTAGATTGGTTTCCAAAGCAACAAGGGAATCTAGAGGCTCACCTCCACTCTGAATCATCAAGGGAATCCAAAGGTTTATACCTCCACCAAATGATGATTATATATATAATATTATTCACGACTATGGGCACTACCAAACTATGTAGCCATTACCAAACTAGGTAGTGTTCTATCCATAAAAATACTAGGGATCCATAGGTTATCCCACCTCCACCCAAAAAAATAATACATAGCATGTGGGCCCAAACAGTCCCATACCTACCTTCCCTAAATAAGTTACACAACATAACATATGCGTAACACAATTTCATGTACACTTAGCATAATTGACGTATATATGGCACAATACAATGTATACATATACACATGTATAACACACGCACATATACATATGACTGAACACATCACACATTGTAACATAGAATATGGAGAGCACACCATCTCTATTTATGTGAACCAAATCATACTGCCTCTTTTGTTTTTCCATGTTCACAATCTTTTAATGGGCAAAATGTGAGGGTCATCTTCTCATAAATTAATAGGAATTCTGATGTAGCCCAACCACACCGGCCCACAAATCCACGTGTCCTCAGATTTACAATAGTTGTCGGACTTTGCAACGTGTTATATTTTTCCGCCGGTTGCATGCAAAGGTGGTCAGTGAACGTCGGGTTGGCAACTGTGAGCAATTAATGCCGCATTAAATTCTTCCCTGCATGCCTCGGGCTTGGTTCCTCCGTTGGTTCTTTGGCCAAAACACTTTGGCTTCCCGATCATTCAAGATGGTTTTTCTCTGCGGTGAGGTTGCTGCGAGGGTTTGTTGGGTTTTCTGTATGGTTCTTGTTTTGGTGAGTATGGTGATCTCTAACTCTACTCCAGGTATGCCTGTGGATGAATACAAGTCTTCCACACTTGGTTATGCGTTTATCAGTGGTTTTCTCCAGGGGCTCGACTCTGCTTCTCGAGCCCTCAGTCCGGCTTACTCAGGTAATGTATGAAAACCCTCCTGTTTCTATGCTTGTTTCGACTTCAGTTCTTTGTTGTGTAGATTTATTGATAGTGCTCGTTTGTGTGTATAGGTCAATGGCTTGACCTAGGTGTGTGGGTTCCTCTGGGATTTGGTCTTCCAAAGGTGGAAAACCTCTGCCGATAGGCTCTGGCTCTTCAATTTGTCAATGCACTGATAGGGTTTTTGGGTTCTCTGTAAATTTTGCTATTTGTCGTCGTTGCTTGTCGTATGGAGTGGTTGTCCCTTGAAAAAATGAGGCTTCGGCCTGGTTGTAATTTCTTGTTCTAGTTATTTGTTCGTTTGGCTAATTATTGGGGTTTTTGTTCCCAAACCCTAGGCCAGGGTTTGTCCACTCTGGACACAGCACTTGTTTTTGTTTATCAGTGAATGTAATGTATCTATGTCTTGGTCAATAGCAACGAGAACATGGTTTTGTGATATCTGTTTGATTTATAAAAATTACGAGAACTCATTCGAAATTACCTTAACTGTGGTTTGCTTCTCTCACACTCTGTTGCCGGTTCTATTTGCTCTCGGTTCTTTTGCTGTAACTTCCTATTCGGACTGTGCTTCAACTCGTTGGTCCTTCGCTCTGTGGTTGTACATTTAAATGAGTTTTTTGTAGCTTGTTTGTTCAATGAGAACACAAAAGCAATACGACCTTACCATGGTCTTTCACTGTTTGTCAATACTGTTCATTACAATTCGATAAATAAAAAGAAAATATAATATTACAGTAGATAGGCAATGAATACAGATGGAGAGTTTTGGAAATAGATTTGTCTCTGTTTCTTTATTTCTCTGTTATGAAATTGCATAACCTTTCTCTTGTCTTACATTGCTGCTTTTATACCTTTTGATTACAGTTAATTTGAAACTGCAATTTTTTGTCAGTTGAAGAGAAACAATTGGTTGGGTAACTACAATTTTGGTTGTCATTACAAGATCTGCATTTAGATAATTTTGTCTTTTCTTTCCTAAATTGACAGATCAATTCCTAAACTGATGTTTATTACTGTTGAACCATAACAACCCTAACCGACATTTAACTTTGACATTTTTAACTTTGACCTCATAACAACTAAGAGTAAAATAAACTAAAATCCTATCTCATGACCTCATACACTAATTAAAAAAACAATCCAGATACTCAACAACCTTCCAACCTGGCAAAGACTTCACCCAGCCATGGTGAGCTAGATGCTCCTGCATCAGGCTCTTGGGGCAAAAAGAAATCATGGCTCTGGTCCATGAGCTTCTCGACTGAAGAACCTATCTGTTCAATTTTCCTGACATCAAGCCACGAACTGTCCTCAATAGGACGGTTCTTCCACTCAACCAGGTACTGTACATACTCCTTCCACCGAGTTCATTTAACCACCTGAGTGTCGAGAATGCTTTTGATCTCGGAAGGTTGAACGTAAGGAATCTGTCTCTTCCAAGCTTCTCCTTTCTCCTGGGTACTTCGTGTAGGTCGTGTGGTTCCATCTTCTTCATTTTCCTCTGGGTCAGCCGTGTAAGGGAACAGGTCTGCTACGTTAAAGATAGGTGAAATTCCTATTCCGGGTAGAAACTGGATCTCGTAGGCAATCGCTGAAAACTTCCGAAGGACTTTGCAAGGCCCTATCTTTTTATACTTCAATTTATTGTACATACCTTTAGGGAAGCATTCTTTGCGTAAATGCGTGAGGATTTCGTCCCCCACGTCAAACTGTACTTCCCTTATCTTCAATTTTGTTTGTTGTTTGTACTTTAAGCTGCTGTCCTATAATTTTATTTTCACCTATTCATGCAAATCTCTCATCGTGTTAGCGAAATCTTCTCCGTCTGTGCTACGCCTCTCCTGCAGTCCAAGGTCTCGTAGTTCATGCACTCTGCGAGGATGCAGGCCATACAGGATCTGAAATGGACTGAAACATGTGTTGTGGTTAGGTGAGTCGTTGTAAGTGAACTCTGCCTATGCTAGCGCTCGATCCCACATCCATGAATTCTCCCCGACCAAGCTTCGTAACAGGTTTCCCATACTCCTGTTTACAACCTCTGTTTGCCCGTTAGTTTGTGGGTGATATGCAGAACTGTAGCTTAGCTGTGTGTCCATTTTTTTCCATAAGGTACACCAAAAGTGTCTCATGAACTTCACATCCCTATCCGAAAGGATAGATTTAGGCAATCCATGTAACCTAACAATCTCATTGAAAAACAAGTGGGCCACGTGGGTGGCATCACTGTTTTTTTTGCAAGGAATAAAATGTGCCATTTTTTAGAATCTGTCCACCACTACCATTACCAAGTCATATCCTCATTGTTTCTTGGGTAGACCTAAGACGAAGTCCAAATTGACTAAGTCCCATGGTCTGCCTAGAATAGGTAACGGTGTATACAATCCTGTGTTTTGACTGTGACCCTTTGCTAACTAGCACACTTCGCATCTAGCCACAAACCGTTGTACATCTCTCTGCATCTTTGGCCAAAAGTAAAAATGACTAATCTGCTCGAGGGTCTTACCCATGCCGAAATGTCCAGCCAAACCTCCACTATGCTTCTCTTGAATAATATTCTCCCTCATCGAGCATTCAGGTATGCACAACTGTCCTCCCTTAAACAACAACTTTTCCTATAGATTGTAGTCCAACCAAGGACTATTATCTCTCACTAAAGGGTTCTGACATGCCTCATAGGCTTCTTTAAAATCTGTATCCGTCTTGTATAAGTCCTGTAAATGCTCAAAACCCAGTACCTGCATAGTGCTTTCCTGTAGAAGTAGAGCTTTCCTACTCAGCACATATGCTACCTTATTTGCTTGCCCGCTAATATGCTTCAATGCGAAATTGAAACTCTGCAAATACTCCACCCATTTGGCATGTTTATGGTTCAGCTTGTGTTGCTGCATTACATACTGTACTGTAGAATTATTTGAAAACAACACAAATTCATTTCCCAATAGATAATGCCTCCAGTGTTTTAATGCCTATATAACAACATAGAACTCCTTATCATATGATGAGTATTTATGTCAACTCTCGTTCAGCTTCTCACTGAAGAATACTACAGGCTTATCCTCCTAACTGAGTACAACTCCAATTACTATCCCCTTGGCATCACAGTGAACCTATAATAACTTCTTGAAATCGGGTAATCTCAAGATCGGCCTCTTTGTCATATTTCTCTTTAAAAACTGGAAACTCCTCTCCGTTGCTTTTGTCCATCGAAAAGGTTGGCAAGCCTTTTTTATGGTGTCTAGCATTGGCACACAAATTTCGCTGAAATTCTTTATGAATTTCCTGTAAAAAATTGTTAATCCGTGAAAGCTACGTACCTCAAATAAATTTTTCGGAGATGGCCAATTCACTATCGCTGCCACCTTCTCCGGATCCATCTTCAGTTCATTCTCTGCTATTACAAACCCAAAATAAATCAATTCCTTTTGCAGAAAAGTACATTTCTTTAAATTTATTAGCAGTTTATTCTGCTGTAATTTCTCCAGCACCTTACGCACATGTTGAAGGTGTTCTTCCCTTGTCCTACTGAAAATTAGGATGTCGTCTAGGTATACAATCACAAACTTCCTAATGTACTCCTTCAGCATCTCATTCATTAACCTCATGAATGTACTGTGTGCATTTCTCAGCCCAAATGGCATGACTAGCCATTCGTACAACCCCTCATTCATCTTAAAGGTTGTCTTCCATTCATCCCTCTCTCGTATCCAAATCTGATGGTACCCACTTTTCAAGTCTATCTTAGAGAAATAAGCTGCCCCGCTTAAACAATCCATCATATCATCCATCCGCGGCAGCGGAAACCTGTATCAGATGGTGATTTTATTGATGGCCCTTGAGTCGGTGCACATCTGCCATTCTCCTCCCTTCTTCAGAGTGAGGATCATTGGAACAGTGCAAGGGCTTAAGCTCTCCCTTATCAATCCCTTGTCCAATAGTTCTTGCACCTGCTTCCTAATTTCTTCATTATCCTTGGGGCTCATTCGGTATGCCGCTTTGTTTGGAAAACTGGCTCCGAGTATGAAGTTAGTATGATGACTTATGCTCCGTTTGGGGGGTAACTTGTCTGGTAAGTCATCTACAACTATGTCTGTAAACTCCTCCAACGTTTGCTGGATCTCCGTAGGTAGATCTGATACCTTTGTATGCAACGATATTGTCCTTGCTTTATTTACAACCACATAACCTATCTCACTATCCTCAACCTGTTTTAAAAACTATTTTTCGCTGACCAACAACGTTCTTGGTTCACTAGTCTCTATTGTCCCTTCTTCCTTGATGGGTACAAGTGTATGCTTGATTCCATCCTTCACAAATTTATAACAGTTCGTCAATCCATCGTGGACCACCTTCCTATCGTACTGCCAAGGCCTACCAAGTAGTATGTGACATACATCCATCGGCATGATGTCACAAACAACTTTGTCCTTATATCAGCCTATTTGAAACTCGACCTCGTTCTGTTCATCCACCATCAACTAATGGCCTTTTTGTAGCCATGAAACTTTGTAGGGGTTGGGATGCTTCGAGCATTTCAACTCCAATTTTTCCACCATCTCTGTGGACACTAAATTATCAGTACTACCGTTGTCAATAATTAACTTACAACACTTACCTTGCGACTTACAAATTTTCCTAAACAAATCCTTCCGCTACATCTGTTCAGTGACCTCCTTGACTGGTTTTAACAACACCTTGTGTAGCACCAGAGCCTCCCCTATCTCTGGAGCATTCTCTGCTTCTTGGGGAGGTGTTTCTACTTCCTCTGGTTGCACCACATATGCACCCCGCTGTCTAGCTAGATTTTCTTTTGGACATTCAAATGATCGGTTCCCCCATTTATGACACCTATAACACTGATAACCAACCCCTCAACCTTGGCCATTTCCCCTGCTTCGCTAGGATGACCTACCACTTCTCGCGCTGTCACCTCTATCCACTGATTTGGAAGCTTTAGAAATGTTGCCTTCCTCCTTGCTGTTAGTAGTTCGGTCCCTGCCATAGGACTGGCCTTTCCCTCTACTAGCTACTCGTCCTCTCTGGACATTCTACCTTCTGGTAATTTTCTCTTCAGCCTTCATCGCACTCTGATATGCTTCCATAGTGTTGTTCAGAGACAAAATACTGATTTCATCCAAAATATCTAACCTTAGCCCATTAACATACCTGGCTGTTCTTTCTGTTGTATCCTTTGTATATCTGGCTCGCAAATTCAGTCTATAGAACTCCTTCATGTACTCCCTTACCATCAATCCTTTCTATTTTAGATTCTGCCCCTGCCTGTGCAATGCAATCTGATAGTCCCTCAGTAGAAATCTACCCTTAAACTTGGCCACCATCCTTGCCCAAGTTTTAATCAACGCCTTGTTCAATCTCTTCCTCTCACTCTAGACACTATCTCACCATAGGGATGTGTGTCCCTTCAATTTCGTCACAACGAATTTAACTCGGCGGTCTTCTTCGACTTCCTCACACTCAAAGTACTTATCCATATCACTAATCCAATCCAACAAAACTTCAATAGACAGGCTGTCGTCATACGTCGGGAGTTATGGCTTGGGTTTACTGCTTGCTACTAAAACATATCTCAACAGTCTCACTTCTGTAGACTCACCTTCTGGTCCATCTGTTGGTACTTCAACTTCCTCTTCATTGTCATCGCCTATTTATGGATCTCTTCGTCTACCTGCCTCTATTTCCTCCAAACGGGAAACAAGAATTCTGATCTCCTCTCTCAATCCTTCCTCTGCCAATCTTTGAGCACCTCTGCCACGACCTCGCCTTCCTCTCTCCGTTCCTCCTACTAACATAAACAACTGCTTTGATACCACTCTGACGTAGCCCAGCCACACCGGCCCACAACTCCAAGTGTCCTCGTCTTTACAACAATTTCCAGACTTTGCAACGTGTTAGATTTTTCCGGCGGTTGCATGCAAAGGTGGTCAGTGAACATCGAGTTGGAAACTATGAGAAATTAATGCCGCATTCAATTCTTACCTGCACACGTCGGGCCTAGTTCCTCAGTTGGTTCTTTGGCCAAAACACTTTGGCTTCCCAGTCATTTGAGATGGTTCTGCTCTGCGGTGAGGTTGCTGCGAGGGTTTGTTGGGTTTTCTATATGGTTCTTGTTTTGGTGAGTATGGTGATCTTTGGCTCTACTCCAGGTATGCCTGTGGATGAATACAAATCTTCCACACCTGGTTATGCATTTGTCAGTGGTTTTCTCCGGTGGCTCGAAATCATTCTAGTTCTAGTGGTGTGCTCGCTCAGCTCCTTTTCACACGGTAAGATTTCTTGGTCTCGTTTTGTTGTTCTGCTCTATTCTGGTTGTAGAATCTATTGTCTCATCCAAATATCGTCCCCTACTATTGTTTACTGTATCCATTATTATGTTTTTATCTCTACTATAGATGTGGTCGCCTAAGATCTCTGTTCTGTAAGGGAATTGAATTAATTTCCGTAGTTTTTGGATTCAGGCAACAAGTTAGTGGTTTTCTGAGGCTCTGCATAGGTATTGACCCCTTCCTTAATTCAATTCAACCTCCTCATGGTGTTGGCACTAAACCGAAATTCTCCTTCTGTCTCAGCGTTGTCGATTCGGCTCGGCTCTGCTCCTCGAGCCCTTGGTCCGGCTTACTCAGGTAATGTATGAAAACCCTCCTATTTCTATGCTTGTTTCAACTTCAGTTCTTTGTTGTGTAGATGTATTGACAATGCTCGTTTGTGTGTACAAGTCAATGGCTTGACCTGGGTGCGTGGGTTCCTCTGGGATTCGGTCTTCCAAAGGTGGAAAACCTCTGTCGGTAGGCTCTGGCTCTTCAATATATCAATGCACTGATAGGGTTTTTGGGTTCTCTGTAGATTTTGTTGTTTGCCATCGTTTTTTGTCGTATGGAGTCGTTGTCCCTTGCGAAAATGAGGCTTCGACCTGGTTGTAATTTCCTATTCTGGTTAGTCATTCATTTAACTGATTATTGGGGTTTATGTTCCCAAACCCTAGGCTAGGGTTTGTCCACTCTAGACACAACACTTGTTTTTGTTTATCAGTGAATGTAATGTATCTATGTCTTGGTCAATAGCAATGAGAACATGGTTTTGTGATATCTGTTTGATTTATAAAAATTACGAGGACTCATTTGAAATTACCTTAACTGTGGTTTTCTTCTCCAACACTTTGTTGTCAGTTTTGTTTGCTCTCGGTCCTTTTGCTGTAACTCCCTATTCGGACTGTGCTTCAACTCATTGGTCCTTCGCTCTGTGGATGTACATTTAAATGAGTTTGTTGTAGCTTGTTTGTTCGACGAGAACACAAAAGAAATACGACCTTACCATGGCCTTTCACTATTTGTCAATAATGTTCATTACAATTCGATAAATAAAAAGAAAATATAATATTACAGTATATAGGCAATGAATACAGATGGACAGTTTTGGAAAAAGATCTGTCTCTGTTTCTTTATTTCTCTGTTATGAAATTGCAGAACCTTTCTCTTGTCTTACATTGCTGCTTTTATACATTTTGGTTACAGTTAATTTGAAACTGCAATTGTTTGTCAGTTGAACAGAAACAATTGGTTGGGTAACTACAGTTTCGGTTGTCATTACAAGATCTGCATTTAGATAATTTTGTCTTTTCTTTCCTAAATTGACATATCAATTCCTAAACTGATGTTTATTACTGTTGAACCATAACAACCCTAACCGACATTTAACTTTGACATTTTTAACTTTGACCTCATAACAACTAAGAGCAAAATAAACTAAAATCATATCTCATGACCTCATACACTAATTAAAAAAACAATCCAGATACTCAACAACCTTCCAACCTAGCAAAGGCTTCACCCGGTCATGGTGAGCTAGATGCTCCTGCATCAAATTCCCCCATTTTTTTGTCAATAGATGTTATCCTTGAGCAGTCATATTTCCATTTGAATGGCCCCTGATGCTATCAAACAAAATTGATAATTTCATATCCATATGAAACAACATAATAATGTATCCAATACATAAGCAAATACACAATAAATTTAGGGTTAAGAGAACTATTGGAAATATTGAGGGGGGGGAATCAGTATTTCTTACAATTAGTTAATTTTACTCTTCATAGCATTAAGTTCACATTAATCAACATTACATAACAAAAATAGTAAACAACACCATTAAAAAATGTACAGTAATAAAAACAATACACACAATATTTACATGGAAACCAATGCAAGAGAAAACAATGTAATGCTTTTATATTTAATTCAGTACATCACTTTAGTGAAACTACACAAGGAAGGCCCAAACTCCTTAAATATAAATATGTATTTTTGTTTTGCCAGCACCAACTGTATGAAGGCTTCAACCCCCAATAGGCTATGACCACTATGGTTTATCAACCACAGCTGAATGGATACAAGATTGACCAACTACAACTAATTGGAGGCTCCAACCACCATGACAGGTTGCAACCTATCTCGCACATGGGGGCTTCACTAGGGGATAAATACCATAGCATGTGAATTCACATTGGGGGATATATATTGAGGAAAAAATGACATAATATATTGGGGGATATATATATGGTAAATGGTTTTTATATTGGCACATATAAAAAAATGGAGCTCAAATTTAATTAAAAAATATCAAGGGGTATAAAAAATGTTAATGAGAAAATATACAGCGGTATAAAAAATGTTAATGAAAAAATGGACACCTTCAATATCTAGTGAAAGTAAAGGTTTTTTAAATTGGGAAGGTGTATTGGATTCGTATTTGTAGGGGGTTAAATAATGTGATTTTTAGAGGTATTTTCCACTATGTAGTCAAATTAAAGGTATTGTTTAGTATGCCATGAAAGCACATTATATGTCAGAGGTTCATTGAGTGAAGTCCTTGTGATCTTGTAACATTACCCTACCATCATGGCTTCATGGTGGCCGATATTATAGAAATAATTTGAACATGGATGTGTTTTATCAACTCAGACTAAACGGATGCACTGACACCCTATGTGGGCACTGGCCTACCGTAGCAACACCCTGCCACCCTGATCAACAATTTACCACTTTCACTGAAGGCTCCAACCTTCAACTCACACCAACAATCACATTTCACAATTTTTAGATTGGATACACCTGTGCTCGATATTAATAGGGAACTATGAAAACAAGAATTTTCACAATGATATTTTGTCAATCAAATTTTCCTTTGCTCCTGTCTCTTCTACTTCCCCTACTACTATTTTTTCCACTATCACTGTAGTTATTTCCATTAACCTTAATGTTATAATTGTATAAAAACTATTGTTTCCCCTAACCCAAAAATTGCAATGCTCACGAAAGAATATGAATTAAGATGCTAATGGAGCAATTTCCCAAACCAACCGTGCCAATCTACTTTTGACCTTATTTTGTTGCACTTGTGTTGAATGATGTATCAATCAATATGCTGCTGCAAGTACCAATTTATATGTTGACTCTGCTGATGTACAATGATGTCTCAATCCTAGATGTCTTAGGTCATCTCTATGACCTTCTTGCAATTGTCTCAAGTTCTGCCGAAATAGGCCTACTGACATATGTCTTGTAGCTACTTAGATACATATATGTGAAGCACATACATATGTTATCTTTCTAGCACAAGGATGTCAAGATAACCATATGGATAAGCATGCAAGAATTATAAAAATTAAATCAAGTCAATCACTATAAAGTACACAGGCATCAAAAAGTATCAATGCCAATTAAAACTATCACAAATTAATGTATATGTCATTATTTCATAAATAGGTCTAAGTGATAGAACAATGAAACACTAGCTTATAATCTTGAAACCCTTACTGTTGAAAAAAATCATAATTTGAATGATGAAATCATTGTGAACTAGAAATTATATCAATATTGTACTCGATTGCTACAAAAAGTTTAGGAACACTAATTGTAAAGTGATGATATGTCCCAAACTACTTGAATATATGAAAATGCCTAACAACATACTTCTTAGTATAATAAACCCTTAGCCTTCAATTCCAAACTAAATCAACAACTAAGAATCTTTAGACTAGTTAATAACTTAGAATATTCATACCTTTATTCTTTCTTATAGAAGATGATACCTTTATCTTCTTGTCAAGTCACCTTGGAATTTCTTTGTGAATGTAATGAATCATACTTTGAAATTTCTGCTATTTTCGGTTTCTTTTGGAAGACCCAAAACAAGAATATAAATATATGTAGGTCACTTCAGACCCACATAGCTATAGATAAGGCACAATGTTTCATTGTTGATTGTTTGTACTAGAGAAAGCATGTTGATGTAGGGGTGAGACCTTTTAAATGATCAAGGATCCAAGTTGTAATATAATTGTGACTACTTTAGAAAAGGCCAAGAGTCAATTCGTTATACAAGAAATGTCACACAAGTTCCAACTAGTGAGTGATTTCTGAGGGGCCAATGCCAACCAATCAAGATCGCAAGGCTCGAATGTTATAATAGAAGATGTTATCACTCCAATAATTATTTTAAAGTAAAAAGAAAGAAAAACCAAAGGTAACCACAAACCTCTTTTGGAGATCAGGACCTAACCTTCCTGATGCTCATAGAGGTCTCTCTCTATAAAAATTACCCTTTTTTTAGTTAAGATGTTTTTAGGCTAGTTATGATTGTTCAAGGGGTTTTTTATTTGTGTTTGAGATTGGGTGGTGGGATCAACTTAGACAGATGGATAAAATGATGTCTTTTAGACCATTGGGCTATGGAGTTAAACAATAAGGAAGCAAAATTGGATCAACTCACTAAAGGGAATGTTCCAAGGGCAAGATAGCAGAGTGTGTTTTCAGATCTTTGAGACAGAGGGGTGAAAGGGTTTCACTCGAGGTGAGAGAGCAGTTAAGGGTTCTCAGACCCCGATAATGAATGAGGAATGAAGGGGTAATCAAGATCAAAGGGCCATTAAGAATCCTTTAACCTGGATATTCAAGAAATCAATCTAAACCAAAGGGAAATTAAGAATTCTTTAATTTAGATATCAGTAGAAAACATTTAAATGTATAACTATTAAGACAGAGTGTAATTAAACAAGTTCTAAAGTATTATTCTAGTTATAGCATTTAGATTTGGAAAAACATTAAAGATTATGAATAAATTGAGAGAAATTAAAATAACACATGAGAATACTTGTCTGAAATTCGCTTAACACATGAATCCTTGGAAATATCTAATCTTTATTTATTAATCTAGCTTGCTGGCTTAGCAAATGATACAATAACCCTCTGGGTCTTCTGATAAAAAATTCTATAGAAATGTCTGATAGAATCCACACTACATACTTCGGATTATGAATTATTTATACATAATTATTTACAAAATATCCCAAACTGACTTGGGATTTATTTTAGGGAAAAAATATCTAATTTTAAAAATGTAATGCCACCTGTCTAACTGATCGCTTTCTCACACTATTATATCTAATTTCCTTTTATATTTAGCTGATTGATCTTTTTGTTGTCACCTGATGCTCTTCGACTTATCTTCTCTTTCTGATTCTCTTTGACTGGGACAACTGCCTATTTACTTTCTACATTCTTTCTTTACCAAACTGTGTTAATTGTTGAATTTACTTTGAATTAAAGTAAGTTAGTTAGCTACTCCCATCTTTCTTCAGTTGGTAACTGAATGTTCTTCAACTTCCTGAAGACCTCATCAGCCTTTGTGTACTTAGCAAATGTAGTCTTATTTACAAACAAGTGTTTTACCTCATGTTGTAGGTAAAACAAGTTTTCAAAAGCTTCGTAAAAAACTTTACCAGAGGGCATCCCTTGTTTTGCTGTGTTATGGATGGTTGCCTTGTTGACTTGAGTTCTGACCACTTCCCTGAGATTTTTGTTGTAGTCCTCTTGTGTCAATTTATCATTAATTACCAAAGGACTTGGTAAACCTTTCTGCATCAAAGTGTCAAATTTGAATTTAAATCTATCAATAGAAAGTTGCATAGTATGGCACTTGTCTTCCAAGTTGTGTATCAAATTCCTTTTAGTAAGAACTCTTCTTAATTCAAGGATTGTCCCTTTCCTGTCACTAGTATCCAATTCTTCCAGTTCATATTTTTTCTTGGAATTCAAAAAGTCGATGATCTTAGTTGCCTCTTCATGCATCCCTTCCAGCTCTGTTTTCACATTTTGAATTGCCTCTGTGGGCTCTTTAACCAGATCAATCTGCTAAAAAATTACTTGAATTGATGGAAAATATCATTGACAAAGCCAATGATATTGGCCCATAATTTTTCTATTGCCTGTCCCAATGGCTCACCTAGAGTCATCTCTTTCTCTAGATTCTTTATCCTCTCAATTAATCTTGCTACCTTGTGTTGTTCTTCCTTATTCATAATTTGAGCAAGTTTACAGTTTGTCTCCAGACTGTTCACTTTCCCTTTTGGTTTCCTGATTTCATTGGCTTTGAGGGACATCTCTTCCATGGCTTTAGCCAACTTATTGGATTTTTCACCTTTAGAATCTGTTGCGGTCAACCCTGTTGCTGGAGTAGATGGTGTTGTTGCAGGTAATGCAGTGGCCAAGAGAGTTGTAGGAGCCAATTTATTAGCCAATGTTGATGGTACTACTATGGTGACAGTTGGGATGACTGTGGCTACATGTTCCTGGAGGCTGGCTTGCTTGGTCAACTTATCCGTTTCTTTTCCATTTCTTTCATCTGGGTGTTCAATTGCAACGATAAATCAAGCATTTCCTCTTGGGTAGTTTGGCTCTCTAGGACTTGTTTTGTTTGAGTGTGTTGTGATTGAGGAAGTTTGAGTTATTTTTTTAGGGCTGCAATGTCTTAATTCTGCTTTTTTATCAATTTCTCAGTAGCCTGTATGTCCTTTGGGTAATGGCCTAGCTCAATGATCAGGTCTTCCAAGGATTTAATCCTTGTGTCTTTCACACTAGAGGAGGCCCTCTCGAGTTCAAATTGTGCAATGGTATTATTCAAGGACTCTTGTAATATGTATGCATCCATGACCTTGCCAGTCAAGGTGGAGTATATCGTCTCTCCATCTTGTTTGTGGAACTCTATTTGGTCCACTAGATGGATGTCCTTTGCTAATAATTCAAATGCGGCCTTCAAAGAATCTGTTGCAGAATTGGTTTATGGCATTGTTGGATGCATATATGACATTTTCATCTTTCCCTCCTCATATCAAAGGTAGACATAAGTCTACTTTGGTTAGGAGCTGAGTGTTTGAAATACTGAGCATATGTCTCAGCTTTCAATTTTTCATTTTTCATTTTAATCTCCTTATATCTATCCTTAATGGTTTTTTCTTTGTCAGCTGGTCTGACAAAGGAAGAAACCTCTGCTAACTTCTTCCTTTCTATCAATTGTGTGTTAGAGATGGTGGGTTCATTTGTTTCCTCTACCTCTTTCCCTTTTGACCTATTGTGTCGAGCCAAGATTCTGATTGTGGTTTTGATTGTGGTTCTAACTCTATTCCTTCCACCTCACTCTGTTCTTCCTGTTCATATATAGGATTCAATTTTCTCCTTTTCCTTTGGTTTTCTTGCTCATCCATTGTTTCCATTCGGGAATTAGAAGTCTCTTCCCTACTTTTTGGGTTTTCCTCCTTATTCAGGGGTGTTTGCAATGCAAAGGGAGTATACATCCTTTGGACTTGATCTGGAACCTATAGGAACTCACTCAAGTCAATCTGATGCTCAATATCATACAGAGCATTTTCAACATCAACTATAGTGCTACCTTTATCTACCAAAGTGTTTTCCAACCATTTAGTTTGGTTGGCATATCTTTCAATTTCACGTACTAAATAATGTGCATAAGGATCTAGTTTAACCCTTGTTCTCATTTTTGTTATTACTCCATGAGGATCATACTTCCACATAAAACTCTTGGAAAACTTCAACTCCTGTAACATATTGTCTGCCTCTAGTCCAACTTGTCTATTATTGCAAATAAAGGGGCCTAGTTCACTTTTGAATCTGAATTGGGCCTTCTTCTTTGCAGCCACGAAGTGGACATCATCTGAGTTGATGATTTTCCTGAAATACTCCAAGGCAAAAATTCTTAAGGGAAGATACTTTGGCAATTTGTATGGAGCCAGTTGGCAGCCATAAACTTTGATCTCTGTGTGATTATGGTACAAGTACCATTCTCCTATCTTACTGTTTTAGGCCAGTTGAAGTACCCTTTTGATCTGAGGACTAATCCTTGGTTGCACAGTTCCTGTCAGCATATTCATCACTGGGTGGAAAAAGGAATATGTGAAGTCCTTATAATCAGAAAAAATGGAATATTTTTGGACAATATGTGTCCAATAGAGTACAGACCTCTCTTTTCCTCTACAATCACCTTTTATGATCTTCATGGGGAATTTACCAGTTTGATAGTACAGAAACAAATAATACAATACTACAGAGAACTTAAACACCCTTTCAGTGGGCAAGAGGATGAGTTGTTCATACATTTTATCTACAATGAACTGAGCATAGTCAAACTTGATGGCAGGAGGTTTATCAGGGGTAAAAAGGGACAGGAATACAAAAGTGACTTCATCTACATGTTCATATATTTTGTATCCAAGGATGGAAGTTATCATGGTGATAATATACCTGGCAGTTTGTGAAAACATGGGGGCTATGTATGGAGGAGTAAAATTTGGTGTATGTTGTTTTGCAACTATGAAATCTTTGAAAACTTGCTTGGCTTTTCCCTCATCAATAGAATTATAGAGTTCTAGTAGTCCTCCAATGTAAAAAAGGAGCTAAATTTGGGCTGGGGTGGACCTGTAACATCTGATTGATGGATTCTGGAGTAATAGTGAAGAGCAGCTGTTGATTGGGGGCTACTACAACTCTCTGGCTGGGGATGTAATAGGTCTAAAAATAGTGGATAATATCTGGGAGACCATGGACTTCTGGGAATGAGTTGAGGGGGAGATTTGACTCCCAAAGATAAATATCATTAGCATGGTTTAAAAATTTGTGTTTGCTCCAGAAGTGGAGCTTCATTCTTTCAGAGGCTGAAGATGTATCTTTAATTTGGAAATCCCTATCAACCAAGGATAGGTTATCTAGGTCAAGGTGGGGGGTTGAAATAGGCTTAACATTCAAGGAAATGTGGGTAATCATTATGTGGAAATGGGGGTAAAAGTCAAAAATTGAATTGGTGGGGTTCGACCAGTGGTCTGGGTTTTGCAGATTTTTTAAGGGTCTGGGTGCAAATTGCCTAATTCACGGGTAGGATAGCTAAGTTAAGTTCATTAAATGTTAAAATAATTTAACTTTTTTATATTAACAAGGGTAAATGTGGTGTATATTTGCAGAATACCTGAAACTGGAGGTTGGTGTTGTGAATTTAGTTGAGGTTTGTAGGTTGCAGGCAACAGATAGTGGCTACGGCTGAGCGCTGAAGGTAAGATGGTGTCTAGTAGTTGTTTGGAAGTTTGTAGACTTCAGGTGTGAAAAAAAGATCATGATTTGAATGCACAGATGATCGAAAAAAATCGTGAAAATGGTGTTTGCGGTGCTTTATTGGGCGAAAACTAAGAAAAGCAGAAAAATGGTTATGAATAGTGACTGGTATCAAGAGGGTGGTTTTGCCCCTCATCGTACCACTTTTGGGGGAAGGGTGGTAAAAATCGGAGGGGATGTGAAATGTTGTGATGGTGACATTTCACCAAACTAGGTCCGGGTAAAACCGCCCATTTCAAGTGCTATCGGGTTGTTAAAGCTCGAAAGTTGAATGCGTGCGAAATGGAGCAATAACCATTAGATTAGATGGGTGTTGATCGGACGGTGGTCACATTGAAAAGATGCACAGAGGGGATTGGGGGAAAGCTTAGGGAGGGGCCCACCTAATCAAACATACTTAAGCGTGTTTATTTAACTTTAATTGGTGGATTAATGCAAATGATCCATCGGGCGATTTATTTATTTATTTTTTAATTTTTTTTAAGGCAGAAGGGTTTTTCAACTTAGGATAAGTTGATTTATAGGTTTTTAGATTAGAGAAGGGGAAAATAACTTTTCCCAAAGAGGGAAAAAGGATTTTTACCCTACGAAAAATGGATTTTATGGAACAATGATGGTTTAGCAAAGGGGAAGGGATTTTAAAGGGAATCTCTAGGGGAAAAATATGAGACAATGAAGTAAGGGTAAAAATGGAGGGGAAAAGGGGTATTTTAAGGGATGATGGGTAAATTAATAAGCATGAGAGGGAGAATCTTGAGAAAGGAGGGGAATTTAGTTAAACTCATCTTATGAGTATGCCTTTTTCATTAATAACTACTCCTACACACTTGACATAGTTAAGCATGACAATAGTGCTTATGCTCCAAATGACTTGTATTTCTGCAACCTTTCTTTACCTACCCATTTACCTAATCTAACATTTTTTCTTCACTTTGGTGGGTGCACTTAAGCTAGCAAACCTTTTTCATTCCTTTTCTTTTATAAAACAAACTATCTACTTCTAACCTTATATCTTCCAAGGGCTCATATTAAACTGATGAGCCCCTTTTATTTTCTCTACCTATCTAATGATCTGCCAAGATTAAGCTGTTTGGTCAGATTTTATTCTCTAACTATAAACATAAAATTCAAAGCATGAAATAGTCAATATTAAGTAGTTTGACTACCATGGGTTGTGGCATGTATGACAAGCTGCACACAACCATTATTTAAGACAGTAAAGTAAATAGTAGTGGCACTTGGACCTTGCACACTTTCATGGTCTATTTTTATTTGGGGTTCATATCTAATTATATATATATATATATATATATATATATATATATATCAATTTTGTTTATTTTTTTGACCTTTTCTTATTTTTCTTGTCCTTTGATTCTTTTAGGACATATCCTCTTTACATTTTTTTATTTTAATATGGAAAACATTTGCAGAAAGCAAATGTATGTACAATATTACAAGAGTTACTCTCAGCCAATTCAAAATTATGAATCCTTTCACTATAGGGCTCTAACAGTGGCTCCACATGGGGCTGGCATTTTTGGGTGAAATGTCAGGAACTATGAAGATCAATAGCCTTTGAATTGTGACAGTAGTTACCTTGTGAACTGTGCTTCTATGATTCCTGCTTTATTGATACTTATGACAATAAATCCTTCAAAGCTCAGGGCCTTCTCTCCAGGCTTCAACTTCAAAGGATTACCATCCAATCCAATCTACACTCTGCAATGTTATGTACACTGATGCAAAGTAAAATGAACTATTGTGAATCAGTGGAAAAATAATGCTTCAACATCCTACCATTAACAGGTCCTCCTGGTAGATCTAATCCGTCTATGTTTATCAAGAAAAAGGCATTATTGCCTCTGTAGCAATTAATGACATAAGGCCCCTACCACAGAAAATCAAATTTTCCATGCTTGCCTTTGTCTTCTCTCCTTGGATCCCACTTAAGTACTTTGTCTCCTATGTGAAAATCATCTACTTTAGTCTTTTTATCAAGACTTTCTTGATCTTTTCCTGGATTACATGTTATTTTACATATACTTCTTCTATGGTCTACTGCAAGTGTATGATCTAATTTATTCTTCTCTGAATATCATTTGGTTCCACCTGTAATTCCTGGAGGATCTTCATGACCGGCACTCCCAAAGATGATGGGAAAACTGCATCCATCCCATAAACCAGGAGATAGGGTGATGTTCCAATAAACTTCTTAGTAGTCATTCTATCTGCCCATAAGGCATTGACTAACTTCTTGTTCCATGTCTTTTTATTGTCTTCCAGTAATTTTTTGATAATATTGACCAGACTTTTGTTGTAAGACTCTGCTAGTCCATTACCTTGAGGGTAATAGGCTGTGGAATGACCAAGGGTGATGTGGTATTTGTTATAGAAATCTATCATTCTTTTGGATTTAAAGGTTGTTGCATTATCAGTAATGAGCTTTTAGGGACATCCAAATATTGAAAGGATATTACTCTCTAGGAAGGTGATTATGATAGTGTATGTGGCTTTCCTAGAAGGTATGGCCTCTATCCATTTATTAAAATAGTTTGTGGCTATGAGAATCCACTTGTGTTGAGCTGAGGAGGCTAGGTGTATTTCCCCAATGTAGTCTAACCCTCATTGTTGAAATGGCATCTCAGTGGAAATTGGTTTAAGAGGAAAGGGTAAGAATTTTCTCTTTCCCTCAAAAATTTGGCATTTATGACAAGAGGTCACATATTTTTTACATCTGCAAACAAAGTAGGCCAGTAGAAACCAACCCTCAAAATCTTGTCAACTATACTCTTCCAATACAAGTTTCCTCCATAATCCCCTACATGAAACTCTTGTAAAATCTTGTCAGCTTCATCTTTTAAATAACATGTTAAGAGAAGGCCACTATTGTTCTTCCAAAGCAATGCATTATCTACAACACAATATCTTAATGACTTCATTTTTAAGAATCTAGCTTTAGTTCTTGTCAATTCAGGAGGAGCTTGTAAGTTTAGTAATACAAATGTAATATTTGCATACCATGGTGAATTAGTAAAAGGTTCACTGATCTGTGGAGTCGCCATCTCCTCCTAATCATCAAGGGCACTAATGAAGTTGATATCAAGGGCCTGATAGTTCGATTCAACCATGAGTTTGGCTAAACCTTGGCCTTTGATGAGCTTGGTGGGCTTTATCTCTATATCATATTCCAATATTGTAGCAATCCATTTGCCACTTTTTCCTTCATGCCCATTTTGAGTCAAAATTTCCTTAACTACAGAGTTTGGAACATAAGCAATAATGTGAGAGTAAAAAATGTATACTCTAAAGTCTTTGATAGCCTTAACCAAAGCTAAAGCCTATTTTTCCATGATATTGTATTTGAGTGTGGCATATCTCAAGGATTTACTAACGAATGTTATTGGTTGTTCATACCCTTGATTGTTATTTTGCAGCGAGACTGCTGCAATGGTGTGTTCTGAAGAAAAAGAAAAAATAATAAAATCTTTGCTAAAGTCAGGACTAATTAGGACTAGAGTCTTGGTTAAAGCTTCCTTAATAGCTTTAAAGGATTGTTTGGCCTCCAATGTCCATTTAATTGTTGAGTCCTTTCTTAGCATGTTATTTAATTCCCTAATTAATTATGCTAGATTTGAGATGAATCTCCTAAGAAAATTAATCTTACCTGGAAATGATTGTAGCTCTTTAATGTTTCGAGGATGGGAAATGGTCAAAATGGCTTCTATTCTAACAGGGTCTATCCTAATCCCATCTTTAGATATGATGTGTCCTAACATCTTTCCCTCTTCTAGACCGAAAAGTGTCTTTTTAGGATTTAAAGAAATCCCAAATTTCCTACATTTGATAAATACTCCTCTGAGGTGGTCTAAGTGTTCGTTGTCAGATTTAGAGAAGACTGTGATGTCATCTTGGTATACTACTAAGAAATCATGGATTTCCTTAGCAAAAGCTATATTCATAGCTCTTTGAAATGTTGCACCTGCATTCATTAATCCAAAGGGCATCTTCAAATACATGAAGGTGCCCCAAGGAGTAGTAAATGCAGTTTTGGCTTGGTCCTTAGGTTGGACTAAGATCTGGTTATACCCAGAGAATCCATCTAACAGTGAAATCCTATATGAGCCCACTACCCTTTGCAATATATGGTCCTTTTTTGGTAAGGGGTAGTTGTTATTTAAAGAGACCTTTTTTAAGTTTCTAAAATCTACACAAAATCTAATTTCACTTATCTTTTCCCCAGTTATAACTAAGTTTGAAATCTAGTCTGAGTATCTAATGGGCACTATTATTTGGGCATCAAACATTCTCTTAACCTCTTTCTCTATGGATGGCATAAGATTTGGGTTTATCCTCAAGTTTCTGTTTGAAAGGTTTATGATATTCTTTTAGAGGTATTTTGTGTTGGATTATGCTGGTGTCATAAGATTTTAAGTCTTCATAACTCCAGGAAAATACATCCTGGAACTCTTTCAAAAGAATTATATATTTTACCTTTTCCTCTGGGGGTAAGGTTTTAGATATCTTAATGAGTTTTGGATTATCTTCAGTCCCTATATTACACTCTTCTATGTTAGCCCTGAGAGGTTCCATCTTGGATTTCCTAGCTTCATCATTAGAGTCAAACAGATCCTCTAAAGGTACTAATCCTTTAGGCAAAAAAATAATTTTCAAATTAAGAATCTCAGTATCATCATACATCATTTCATCTATCTCTACCATTTCTAAACTATCTATTTCTAGTTTAGTAAATTTAGCTGGTTTATGTACATCAAACATATTTACATCTAAGTTGCTTTCTATATTATTGTCTATTGTACAGTCAGTATCTATCTTACAATTATGAAACTCACCTTCATTGTTCATGAAATCGTAGATCTGAGAGTCCTGGGTGAAAATTTGCTAATACTTGAGGTTGTCTGGTATAACAATATTATGTCTGACTTCTGCAGTGTACTGGTGGTTTGGTTGAAATGGAAATTTACAAGTACTAGCAAAGGTAGCCAGACTATGGGCCTGCATGTTTTATTTTCTGGGAATGGTAGCAAAGTTTGATTCCAGGAAGTCCTTGATCAAGTCTAAAATAATATCCTTATATCAACCAAGCCTAGGGTTGTTGACAGAGTATTCACCACTAATCTATTTAATAATCAGCTCTGAGTCTCCCATGATGTAAACTCTTTTGGCTCCCAATTTCCTAACCAATTGTAACCCTAGAATTAGGGCTTCATATTCGGCCATGTTATTGCTATATTTGAAATTCAATATGAAAGCATGTCCCTTAGCATGATTATTCTCCATATTATGGATCCACACTCTTGAACCAGCCCCTAACCTATTTACAGACCCATCAAAGTATAAATTCCAAAGTGACTCATGGAATATGTTCTCACTGTCATCTATTCTATATTTAAGGTCTTTGGCTGTGATTTCCTTTTTATCATTTTCTGCATTGTATAAGATGAAAGAGTCCATATCTGAATGCATGGAGTATATTGGAATTTTTTTTGGATTTTCCTCACTGCTGACCATGTACTTCATCAAGGTCTCCCTATATATTTTCTTGGTTGGCCAAAAATACATATGGTGGCATAAGACATATCCAACTGCAAAGATCCCTAAAGTTTTGCTCCCCATGAGCGAGATAGTAGCATTCCATATTTTGGTGGGATGTCTGCAACTATAATGTCCATTAGAATGCTCTTTGCAGGGCACTGGACAAGAGTCACACATAAGTCTTTAATTAGACCAAGGCATTTAACCTAGATGGAGTCAAAAGAAAATAAATCCTTATAAGGCCTGGTAATATCTAAGTTCAATATTTCCATTACTGCCTTTGGCATCAAATTGTGGGATGCTTTTGAGTCCAACATAGTGTTATGCAAAATTTTATCATGAATGTTTAGGCTGATGTAAAAAGGAGGAACTCCCCCTTGATGATGAATTCTATTGGCCTCAGGGCCAAATAATAATTCAGGCTAGTCATCATTCAAATTAGCAGAATCCTCTCCCTCTCCTATGTTCAAAGTCTCAATTATATGTGACCTATAAGATTGATTCTTTACCAGTCTGATCAAAGGAACTGATATCTTTAATTTAGCTATTTCATTTTTAATGTTGAAAGGGAGCTGAAGTTTGTTTGTTTGATTCAGATCTTCCTTAATGTGTGCAGTTTGAGTATCTTTATTCTGTTTCTCAATGGTAGGAATTTCAGTTTTTGTTTCTACTGTCTTGGCTCGATTTATTTTATTTTGTTTGTTTTGAGTGATTGTCTCTGTTTGGGTTCTAGTGGAGGTTATATCTACAATCCTAGGGGTTGAAGTTTTAGTTGTTCCCCTAGGGAGAATTTGCAACACTTTGTTAACTAGAGATTATTTTATTATCTTAATTTGGGTTTGGATGGATCTTTCAATGGGAGTCTCATTATTCTTCTTACTTCTCAAGCTATATTTTTTATGTACCTCATATACAGTTGACTCATATCCCTGTTTAAAATCAAAAGATTCACCAGATTCTAACTACAACTGCTGAAGCATATACAACTCATGTTCTTCCTGAGTAAGAAAAATAGTGTCTTCCTCTGTGGTTTCCAGTAAGTTAATCTGAGTATCATCCTCTGCTTCTTGGTTTTGTGAATCCTCAACATATTTTTCTTGGAAGGGGGGCCTAATCTGTTGGTCTGGTGTAGCATTTTTTGCAATATTAGGGTTCCTCCTAAAATTTGGGTTTCTTATTGGGGGTTGTTGTTGTTGATTCTCCCATTGATTTTTCCTCTTCATGTTCTCTAACCTATCCACGATTCTTTCTAAAATTTTAGCTAAAACATATACTTTTCCATTTGAAGTTGAAGCTTCTTCTTTAAATACAACTTTCTTTTCATTCCTCATTCATGGTTTCTTAGCTAACAGATTGGCTTCTACACTAACAGAACTGCTCTGCATTTGTTCAAGTGTTTTAGGGTTTCTTTCCCTTAGTTGGTATGACATGTCAACATCAAAACCATCAAGGAAATTAATTAATGCTAAGTCAGGTGGAGGCTTAATGTTGCCTGAAATTGCATTATAGATATTATTAAACCTAGTGCAATAGTCCTGAACTGACTCATTGGGAGATCTCCTAATATTGTCATAATCAAAAAGTATTGCAATGGGTTTTCCTTTCTCTCCCATATATCAATGAATAACCATTGAAAATTGGCTAAGTCTGCAATATGGTTGGAAGGAAATGCTTTGAACCACTTCTTGACATCCCCAGTTAAAGTTTTGGAAAACAATCTCATTTGGACATATGCTTCATCTATTTCATGCAATTGAAAAATTCAAACATCTTGTTTACATGTTGATGGGCAGTGTAATGGCCAGTAGCATCAAACAAGAAAATCTTACTCTGATAATCTGCAGGCATGGGATGGAGTTGGGCAGGCAGAACAAGAGGGGCATATCAGTTTTCCATTACTGTAATTCTGGTTTGACTAGGGGGTAAAGTTGTGGTGGTTGAAGAAGGGCTTGAAACTGATGGAGGTGAACTAGATGATGATGAGGATGATTGACTAATAAGTGGTTTAGGTGATTGGATTGTGGTAGATACAATTGATGAATTTGTGGTAAAGGAAGGGGTATTTATAGTGAGTGAAGACTATGCGGAAATTTGAGAGGCAGCAGCAGTAAGGGCAACTAGCTCAACATATTGCTGAAGGTAAGCACTATCTATATTGCTAATCAACGTAGAGGTTAAGGCTTCTAACTTGTCAAAAGTGTCCAAGTTAAAATTATCTAAATCTGGATGGATAATGTCAAGCCAGGTAGTAACTCCACCAAACAAAAACTGATTCGTGTATTCTATTCCATTAGATAGGTTTATTACGCCGTAAGGCGTTTCCCTCTGAAATCAACTCCCCCAGTTGCCACCGTGTACTTATTTGAGCCATCCGATCAGATGTTATATGATTGAAAAGTTCTAGACCGTTGGATGTTGTTTAGGTTAATTTCTTATATTCTTTTCGCACAGTTTTACTCGATGCTTCAAATCGCCGCACAGTTTTTCTCCCTGCTTCAAATCTCCCAGAGCAGGCAGCGTCTCTGGACATCCGACTCGAGGAGCTTGGAGCTTGGAGCTTGACGAGCTTTTATCTCCAGTGAGGGTTTTGCAGGCAAAGTTTTCAATGGATCTTTCGGTTTCAAATTTCCTCCATCAGAAGAGATTGCATAATGTCCATGGATATAATGGCTAATAGCCTTCTGGCAGCAGGGGCTTCTCTGGCCATGGTTCATGCCTTTGAAGAGATTGCATATTTTACTCCTCATGCTAAGGGCTTGTGCATCAATATTGGGACTCTGACCCCTGATTGGACTGTTTCAATGAAGGCTGCTGCAGCCAAGGCTGCAAGGCTCAGAATCCTTGTGTATTGGATCCAGCGGCCGCAGGGGCAATGAATAGATTTCTGGAGCTTGTTGATCTTAAACCCACAGTTATACGAGGAAATGCTTCAGAAATCTTGGCATTAGCTGGTGCTTCTATTGGCTCAGCCAAGGTAAATCCTTAATCCTTATGTGATATTTTAATTCCTGTCAAGTGGGTTTTGATGATTTTGGCACAAATGGTTAGAAGGGTCATTCACACTGTTATCAATATGCGCTTGCAATGTTGGCTTTATGCTTCTCATCCAATCATTTGATTGAACTAGGGTACAGGGGACCAGAACCTATGGTTTCTTTTTCTTCTTTGTTGATGGACAGAGTAGGTCTGGTAAGGATGTTTGCTCCTTATTGGTTGATATTGCGATCGATATTGAAACATAAATTCTTTATCTGATCTTGAGAATTTCAAACCCTTTTCTCCTATTCTTTGAGCTTTTTTGTATTGATGTTTCTATATGTTCCATAAAATCAATAAAGGAGGTTTCAGCTCAATAAAGGAGGTTTCAGCTACTTTGGCTAGAGTAATAAGACTTGGATCAGCAAAAGTTAGAGCAGTAAATTTCAACAGAGAAGATGCACATTAAAAATGATTCCTAGTGCTCTATGCTTTTGAAACTTAATTCAATATCAAGATTGGTTCAATGCATGCTTTCACTTGAGTTTCATTTCCAAGTAACAGGGGCTTTCGGCGTCGCATATGCACCTTAGAGAAATATGTTGACGGTATGCGAGGCATTGCAGTCAAAATATTAAAGCCCCCAATCCCTATTTTATTCATGTGAACTTAACATAAATATTGACTGTTACATAACATAGAACATCTTGACAGAAATAGTTTCAAACATTCACACATAATGCACAGTGCAGGCCCTCTGAAAACAAGGTAAATGGCAAAAAAATCGTGGAAGGAATTCCAACTTATTGAGAAAAAAGACACTAATGGAATAGTTTTCATAATATGTTCCAATAAGTTTAACAAAAAAACCTAAAGAAAATATGCTATAACAAATCCATCATAGTTGTTTGCAATATTTGCCGTGGAAAGGAACATTGGAAGGGCTGATCAGGATCTTACTGGGTTAACCTGACTCGGAGCTGAAAAGCACCCAACTTTTCATTTCCAAATACTGAAATTAGAAATTCCACCAGATCTCCAAAGAAGTACCCTAGACGCCCCAAGCTTAATTAACACTGTTTGGAGATTCCTCTCCAAACAGAAGACTCCTCAAAATACGACCAGGAACGCCCTCCATTAGGACAAATAGGTGCCCAGCCTCCAGAATCTCGTGATAGTGAATCCATGAAAGTCGTTCAGCAATGTAACGCTGCAAGGACGCTGGCACCAGTTCATCTTCATCCCCTTGCCATATGTGCACTGGAACACATTGTTAGGAAATGGGTTGCTAAGTTCCATAGGTTCAAAATCCCACTTGCCGAACATGATCATCATTTCTCGATGTAAAGACTCAAAAACTCCCTGTTGTAGTGTTGCCTTTACACGCTGCAAAAGTAGATAAATCAGTGATTAACAAGGAGAGAGATCTCTTGAATCCAGACTTAGGCACAAAGTCAATATTTATTCAATTGGAATTTTTTATTGCATTGAAAGAAAGAATATGCTCTACAGCCTAGATCTCTTGAATCCAGACTTAGGCACAAAGTCAATATTTATTGACATGGAATTCTTTATTCCACTAAAAGAAAGAATATGCTCTACAGCCCTAGGGTGAGAGAGATCTCTATTATAACAAAAAATTTAATTAGACAAATTATAGATAAACTAGCAAACATCCATTTTAACTTTGGATTTTTTATATGGTAAGATGGATAAAAAACGTTCCACATATAAAGCCATTATGTTTTGTGTTTCCAATTTCTTCTGAACCCTCTCTGCTCTTAATAGATCCAGAGCTAACATGAATCGATGCTGGTATAATCTTAGCATTGGTTCATTATTGAGAAAATGGCAAATCCAATCTCAATCAAATTTGACAATTCAATTTGGCAACAAAAAAAGAGCAGTAAAGCTTTTCTATTTGCCGGTTGTTTGTAGGAAAGGCAACTTAAAAATTCATTCTATTCTCTGTACACAAATAAGCAAAGCAAGAGACATAAGGCTTGGAACTAGGAAAAATATATACCTCAGCAGATTTTCCACTCGCAGCAAATTTGATGATTAGCTCCCTATCATGTCGGTTTAGAGGATTCCATGTCCCTTGAATAAGCCTTGAAGAAGGAAGCCACTTTTGGGAAATCCACCAATAAGTCAGCCAAGGGGTATAGTAGGAAACCCTAAGCGCCCATTGTTCCTGTAAAGGTTGCTGATAATAAGCTTTTTTAGATAAATTAGCTGGGAAGCCAGGCCACCTGTAATTTATTGCAGGTCCTAAGAGTGAAACACCTGCTAATCTGCATCATGATGCATTATCACCATTCATATGTCAGTGCTTTAAAAATAATAAAAATGGTAGACTTCCAAAATTACCTTCAAAAACCTAACACAACCTCTGTCATTTTCAGTTATAGTGACAGAGAGAAGCAATATGCTCTACAGATTAGATGGGTATATGAGATTTATTAAGACTTAAAGAGCACTTCATAATTTTGAGTTTAGGATGGATATATTTGATGATAATAAGTTCAGAGTTCGCATTAAATAGATCTGAGATTAAAATGGACTTATACTACTTGACAATAAGTTCAAATAGTTAACCATAAGTTCAGATTTGAGAAAGCAAATAATAAGAAACTGTGTGGGATATATCTGAGGCATCCCCATGTCGGATATCCCCCCATGGAGATGCCTATCACGTAAAACTTGGGGCCAAGATCAAGTTGGTCTGCAAGGCCTTCAATGTCAAGAGCTGCACTCCTCACAAACCTATTAGGATGAGGATCGCTTTCTCCATACCCAGGCCTATCAAAGCTTACAACATAGACGCTCAGCTCTTCCAGTAGCTCCTGAAATATTAATGAATGCCATCATCACAAGCTCATCAGTATTAATTACTGAATTCAGAACCATAGAATCTTACTCTGCAGTTGATACCTCAGAAAAGAGGGAATCATTTATTGCAATTCACCTTAGCCATGGATGATATGAAACCCACTCTCAATGTTGAATGCAGGAAACAGGGTCCTAACAAATAAGCTTTTCACGTTTTTACCTCAAACTCTAACCTAAATACTTTACTTTGAAAATTCTCAGAGGATGATATTCTTTTTCCCATGCTCTAGAAAATATTACTGTGTAGAAGTGGAGATAGAACATGAGTGGATCTGGCTCCTAAGGCTTGTGCATCAATATTGGGACTCTGACCCCTGATTGGACTGTTTCAATGAAGGCTGTTGCAGCCAAGGCTGCAGAGGCTCAGAATCCTTGGGTATTGGATCCAGCGGCTGCAGGGGCTTTTAAATATAGAATGAATAGATGTCTGGAGCTTGTTGATCTTAAACCCACAGTTATATGAGGAAATGCTTCAGAAATCTTGGCATTAGCTGGTGCTTCTATTGGCTCAGCCAGGTAAATCCTTAATCCTTATGTGATATTTTAATTCCTGTCAAGTGGGTTTTGATGATTTTGGCACAAATGGTTAGAAGGGTCATTCACACTGTTATCAATATGCGCTTGCAATGTTGGCTTTATGCTTCTCATCCAATCATTTGATTGAACTAGGGTACAGGGGACCAGAATCTATGGTTTCTTTTTCTTCTTTGTTGATGGACAGAGTAGGTCTGGTGAGGATGTTTTCTCCTTATTGGTTGATATTGCGATCGATATTGAAACATAAATTCTTTATCTGATCTTGAGAATTTAGAAATTGAGCCTAGATTCAATGGGATGTATCTCTACATGGTCACTAGATGAATATTATGAATGGAATAATTTCACCTCTTGATGATTTCATGATATTCTTATACGGTCTATCAACAGGTGTCTTCTTTTCCATTTCCAATAGAGTCCAAACAAATGATTAGACTGTGTTTTAATATTATTGATGGGATGCTGTTATCTTACGACCTTATGCAGCTCCAGTGTACTCTGTGTTTCTCCTTTGATATTTAGGATTATCGACTGCCACTGCCAAATGTCAATTGCTTAAGCTGATTTATTCCACACATTTCAACCTTGCGTATCCCTAGTAGAAACCAAGTATCTGAAATGTCATTATCACAGATATCCTTCTGATGCAGTACATAACACCCAATAATAGGATATTGCAATTCACCTTAGCCATGGATGATATGAAACCCACTCTCAATGCTGAATGTAGGAAACAGGGTCCTAACAAATAAGCTTTTCACGTTTTTACCTCAAACTCTAACCTAAATACTTTACTTTGAAAATTCTCAAAGGATGATATTCTTTTTCCCATGCTCTAGAAATTATTACTGTGCAGAAGTGGAGATAGAACATGAGTGGACCGTGTAGGCTTCTAAGGCGGGTTCAGTGTCAATGTGATTGTGTCTTGGCTAAATAAATGTTTTAAAAACTGGAGCAGGTTGAGCAAACCAAGAGTTAGCAATGTACCTGTTTCCATCACTGCAATTGGCAGTTAGCAATGTGGCTGTTTCCATCACTGCAATTGGTGTATATTATAAAAAATATAGATCTGATTAACAATTAAACATGGTTTAAGATCAACAAGCTTTTGCAACGTATTTTCTGCAGTATTATCTGGGTGAATGAAAGCAACAAGAAAGATGGTACACAAACATGGGAAATCAACTGCTTTAAGTTGTAATGCAGGAAGCAGGTGTTCCTTGTCTGCTATAATCTGGAGTTTGGCCGCATGGATACTATTGATTCATGCCTACAACACCTTAACTCCATCAAATTCTAACAAAGTATATTCTCAGGTGCAACAGTATCGCCTTTCCATGTACAGAAAACATGAAGATATAGAGGATAGGGGTTTTGAAGTCAAACAAAGAGGCAAAAAATTTATCTCCCCAACAGGAAAACACAGGGGAAGGAGACATACCCCAGTAGATGATTTTCTTGATGTCACATCTCAAAGAAGATCCCTTTACTTTCCAGAGAAATATCTTGCAATGAACCCTTTGAAGACTGAAGATAGCAAAAAGTACCACTTTTATCCTGGCAGAGAATGGTGTGACACAGACAGTAGGTCCATACAGGCACATGGCGGAGGAATAATTTATGTTGAAGAGACTCAGACCTTCTACTGGTATGGAGAGAATAAAGATGGTCGAAGCTACCGTATGAACAGGAAAGGAACTACACGAGTGAGTTAATCGTTTCTTTCACTTCTGCCGCTTTGAATGATGGATTCTATGCTATTATTTGTCTTCCTATGCATTTCATGAAAATGGACATATTTTTATGCTCTTCTGGTAATTTTATTTCTGTAGTTTTAAGTCGACAGAATGCTTGCAGAGATATTTCTGGATCTACATTCATGTAAGAGTTGTTGTATGATTTTGAACATTTAAGTTAGCTTCCCATTGTGAAAATTTACCATATCATATTCATTTGTATAAGTCCTTGATTGAACACTCTATTTCTGGCAGATTTTAAATGATGTGGTAGAATCCTCTGCACAAGACCTTAGATGTAGATGCCAGGTTGACATTTTGAAATTTATATACTAGTAACTTTTATGGGTGTTGAATCTCTTTTCAGCAATGGAGAAGCAATTCGAAAACAAACATGAATTATGCTAGAATTGAACCAGACAAAAATAGCTGGGGTTGGAGCTGGTTAGAACGCTGGATGGCTGCAAAGCTTTGGGAGAATAGACTCATGGAACAAGCCCAAATGGATGCTTGTGAAATTCAGTCTCTCAAAAGCTATGATGATGCTGGAGAGAATCTGAGGAAATCTCATCAACCAGGCAAAGTTAAAGTTCGCAGAAACAATATTAGTGTTCGTGTTGGAGAGTAAAATTTTGAGTTCAAAAGCCGCAGTGCTCAACTGTTGATTAGCTTCTTGGTTGGTGGCTGTGAGGAACTAAAAGTTTGGTTTAATCTGGTGATTGGAGACATGGTCAGCTGGATTGCATTTGAGTCTTTGAGGAAGCCACTTACTAGAGAACTGTGTTTAAGGGAAAAACAAATCTATAGCAGAAGCAAAAGAGCATGAATTTTCAGCTAAGCTTCTGGTTGTTATCTTAGCTGGCCTTGCAGATTCAAGGCATAATAGGAGTATTTCTTTACAGAAGCCAAACAAAGATAACTGGGATATATCAAAACATTCTTGGCTGTATTCCTGTAGGCATATTGATGGTACTATATGAGTAAGGAGTGTGTACACTTTAAGTTAGTGATTTGAGATGGGATTTCTTTAGTAGTGACGTTATTGGGCTTCTTGCCCAGTTTAATACTGTGTAAAGATTTCAACTTGGAATGAGATTCTATATATATATCTAATGCTTATATGTTTTCTTTCTGCATTTTTTTGAACTTTATAATACAATTGTAATGATCTTATCGTCAGTTGTAGTTCATCCAGGCTAAATATTTGTATTTTGGTGTTAGCATTTTTAGGTTCTTAGTTATCCCTCCAGTCTTTCCATATATTAGCTGATGCTTCTATATAAGCTGAATTTTTGATCTGAACCCAAATGTGCTCCCTTTTCGGATTCCTGTAATTTCACTGTAAAAAAAAAGTGATGTTGAGAAACAAGTACCAAAAAAGATATAATTTCAGAGAGATGTTCAGCAATCCATGACATTTTTCAGGTATTTACTCAGAAATGCCTATAATTAGGCTTGCTTGAGGATGCTTCTGATTTGTGTAGGAATGTGATATAATTTGTTTATTTGTAATAACGTTATATTGATGGATCAACTTGTATTTTTATTCATTTTCTGGCATCCCACATACTTAGCTCAAGCCTTTCGTTGCATAACTTGACATTGATTGTTCGAATTCTTAGGGATATTGTTCAAATTTTTTTGACTCATATAATCTTATTTTTAATGTATATGGTTTGCTTGTCTTTTAATGGCAGAGTGTTTGAGAGCCCACCCATTTGCGGAAATCTCAATGGGAGAACCCTTAAATTATATGGGAGGCATCCATGAAAAATTATCTCAATGGGAGAACCCTTAAATTATCTCCCCAGCAGGAAAACACAGGGGAAGGAGACATACCCCAGTAGATGATTTTCTTGATGTCAAATCTCGAAGAAGATCCCTTTACTTTCCAGAGAAAAATCTTCCAGTGAACCCTTTGAAGACTGAAGATAGCAGAAAGTACTACTTTTATCCTGGCAGAGAATGGTGTGACACAGACAGCAGGTCCATACAGGCACATGCTAGAGGAATAATTTATGTTGAAGAGACTCAGACCTTCTACTAGTATGGAGAGAATAAAGAAGGTCGAAGCTACCGTATGCACAGGAAATGAACTACACGAGTGAGTTAATCGTTTCTTTCACTTCTGCCGCTCTGAATGATGGATTCTATGCTATTATTTGTCTTCCTATGCATTTCATGAAAATGGACATATTTTTATGCTCTTCTAGTAATTTTATTTCTGTAGTTTTAAGTCGACAGAATGCTTGCAGAGATATTTCTGGATCTACATTCATATAAGAGTTGCTGTATGATTTTGAACATTTAAGTTAGCTTCCCATTGTGAAAATTTACCATATCATATTTATTTGTATAAGTCCTTGATTGAACACTCTATTTCTGGCAGATTTTAAATGTTGTGGTAGAATCCTCTGCACAAGACCTTAGATGTAGATGCCAGGTTGACATTTTGAAATTTATATGCTAGTAACTTTTATGGGTGTTGAATCTCTTTTCAGCAATGGAGAAGCAATTCGAAAACAAACATGAATTATGCTAGAATTGAGCCAGACAAAAATAGTTGGGGTTGGAGCTGGTTAGAACGCTGGATGGCTGCAAAGCTTTGGGAGAATAGACTCATGAAACAAACCCAAATGGATGCTTGTGAAATTCAATCTCTCAAAAGCTATGATGATGCTGGAGAGAATCTGAGGAAATCTCATCAACCAGGAAAAGTTAAAGTTCGCAGAAACAATATTAGTGTTCGTGTTGGAGAGTAAAATTTTGAGTTCAAAAGCCGCAGTGCTCAACCGTTGATTAGCTTCTTGGTTGGTGGCTGTGAGGAGCTATTGATCTGGTGATTGGAGACGTGGTCAACTGGATTGCATTTGAGTCTTTGAGGAAGCCACTTACTAGAGAACTGTGTTTAAGGGAGAAAACAAATCTATAGTAGAAGCAAAAGAGCATGAATTTTCAGCTAAGCTTCTGGTTGTTATCTTAGCTGGCCTTGCAGATTCAAGGCATAATGGGAGTATTTCTTTACAGAATCCAAACAAAGATAACTGGGATATATCAAAACATTCTTGGCTATATTCCTGCAGGCATATTGATGGTACTATATGAGTAAGGAGTGTGTACACTTTAAGTTAGTGATTTGAGATGGGATTTCTTTAATAGTGACGTTATTGGGCTTCTTGCCCAGTTTAATACTGTGTAAAGATTTCAACTTGGAATGAGATTCTATATATATATCTAATGCTTATATGTTTTCTTTCTGCATTTTTTTGAACTTTATAATACAATTGTAATGATCTTATGGTCAGTTGTAGTTCATCCAGGCTAAATAATTGTATTTTGGTGTTATCATTTTTAGGTTCTTAGTTATCCCTCCAGTCTTTCCATATATTAGCTGATGATTCTATATAAGCAATGAATTTTTGATCTGAACACAAATGTGCTCCCTTTTCGGATTCCTGTAATTTCACTGTCAAAAAAAGTGATGTTGGGAACAAGTACCAAAAAAGATATAATTTAAGAGAGATGTTCAGCAATCCATGACATTTTTCAGGTATTTACTCAGAAATGCCTATAATTAGGCTTGCTTGAGGATGCTTCTGATTTGTGTAGGAATGTGATATAATTTGTAATAACGTTATATTGATTGATTAACTTGTATTTTTATTCATTTTCTGGCATCCCACATACTTAGCCCAAGCCTTTCGTTGTATAACTTGACATTGATTGTTCGAATTCTTAGGGATATTGTTCGAATTTTTTTACTCATATAATCTTATTTTTAATACAATTCTGATCAATTCTAATGTTTCTAATGTTGTGATAATTTTTCATACAATTCTGATCAATTTTGATTGCTGCTGAAGAAGCTTGAATCTGATGCAAATAAGATGCTATTCTACAGTTCAGTGTTGCGGTAGTTACAGATTAGTTGATGGGTTCTGTCTGAAATGATTTAGTAGCACAGATTGTGATTCAGGCATTTTTTTCCCATTTTTTCAAAAATTCAGCAGCTGCTGCAGAAAAGTAACTTAAAAGGCGGATTTTCTCATTTTCATTGCACAGTGACTTTTTGCTGAGCTTTTACCCAGTTAATGATATCAAACCCTTGCTGTTTTTTTGTTGAGTCCAAGTAGTGCAACACTATAACAGATATCTGAAACATACATAAATGCTTCTTCCTTAGCAGTGTTCCTTTTCCCTAAGGTGTGGAACCATAGGAAGGTTTGGCTCCTATTAGGTGATAGGGTCCCAAATTGTGGGTGTTAGGGTTTCCTGACCTACTGGGTTTGACCCACCCATGGGGGTGAAAGTCGGGTTTCCTGCTGAAACACATGGATTCAAATTGATGGTAAGTCAAACTTGATGTCAACAAGTTTAACTTGCTATGAATAACTTGACCTATGAGTACTTTGTGGGTTGTTCATGGGTCAACAATTTTTGACCTGTGGACCTGTCAGAAAACTCGCCACCTTCTTTTATATATCTGAGAGACTGAGTTTCTTTGTTTCATTTTCTTCTCTGTTTTTCCGTGATTTCTGCTCATCTCCCTCAAGTTTTAGCTTACCTGATATGAACTCACTTTTTTGCCTCTGCCAAGTTTTTTGTGAGCTGAGCCTGGTAACTGCAGTGTTTGGTCCCATCTAGGCATTTGTGTGATCTAGTGCACATCCTCCTTAGCACTCATCAGTTACAATTCAGGTGACAGGAAGCATGAGAACACACCAATACAAACGTGGGAGTCCTTGCACGGATGCTGCATCAAGTTCTCTTTGTTGATTATAGTAGATGAATAGATGTGGAAATTTTCTCTGCTGCATTTGCATGTATGTGCATCATTGCTTTGTTTCACTTCTCCATGCTGTTAGGAGTCAGGATTTAGGTTTTGGATTCTCAGCATATTATAGATATGCTTTCATCATGATTTTCCAGGAGCTCCTTTAGTACTTGTACTTTGTATTCTCACGGATGCATTTAGCAGTCCCATTGACCTATTTGTTGTTATTTGTTGGACATCAATAAAATTATCTTATCATATCTTTCCATCTGGACATAACTTGGTTTTCAAATCTGGAAGGAAAACAGGTTATTAATTGATTTGGCAATATATATAATTTTATTGTGGCTTCTTCAATGCAGTGGTGCAAATATCTCTGATTGGTAAAGAGAAAAAATAGATTAGAGACCTTGCTGTTGCTCAGGACTCACTATATATTTCTCCTGACATTTCTAGTTTCTCCCAAGATTTTTAGGTTGTCAATGATATATTAAGAATTCCTCAGTTCCAAGTTTATTCTTGCTGATATTTTCGGATAATTTTCAATATTTCCCCTGATATTTCCAATGAGTTTATATTTGGACCCTTGGCAATATATTCCCTGAAACGTTATTTGCGTTAATGCTTCGATGTGTGTTTTTTAATGATCTACAAGATGATGTGAAATTGGTTGGGAGTCAATTAAGCTGTTATATTGTTGCCATTGGTTAACTGGTACTTTTGTTATTCTTAATTCATACTATGCCTTTATAAATAACCAAATTAAACTATTTTGCATTGCATCTACTTGGCGTGATCACTAACATAAGATTTGATCTTGGGTCCCATGTTGTGTGAGAAATCTAAAATGGACAAATGCATCTTTCCTCAGTCACAAGCCCTAAGTAGAATACTATAAAGTTGAATTATCAGAGTCTAGAGACAACGTGTTCCCCCGATTGTTTCTATCTAAAAACATTCCTAGAAAGGAAACAACCAGTAATTAGGGGGAAATGTTATTCCCACCAAAAAAATCCAAAAAAATAAAAATAAAAAAAATAATTAAAAAGGAAGGGGTTCTTCAGTAAATCATTGCCTTGTGCTATTGATCAGAAGAGGAATTTGTGATACTTATATTTGTATAAGTAATAGATCTGTACAATTAAACTTCTCTTCAGCAGATATATGAAACGTAAATGTTGCTTCTTTAACACAGTTCTTTCTCCCATAGGCCATGGAACTGCAAAAAGGTTAGACTCTGTGAGTTGACAAAGCCCTATGTTTTCTGCATCCCCTTTAGCCATTTGTTGTATGATTTAGGGCACTTACTCCCCCAGGAATCATTAGTTACAACCTACATTCCGAGAAGTACTAGACCCAACGAATGTTGTCCTTACAATATATTGGTTTTTCACAGGTGAAGATGTGTGGAAATCCTTGAACTGATGCCATATCAGTTGTGATTTATTTAGGTTACTGGCATTTTATGACTTAGCCAATGGAAAAAATAAACATATAATTATTTTGTTATTTTAATTGTAATTTTTATTAATATAAAGGTGTATGTTTTTATTGTTTTTTATCATAATTTAATTATATTTAAATTAAACAAAAGTAGTTGCTTTGTGGTTTTTAGTGAAGGTTAACCACCATCATCATCAAAATGTGAGAACTAGTTTATATTTTTCAAAATTGAATAATTAAATTAACGATAAAGAACAATAATATGAAAACTAGTTCATACTTTTCAAAATTGAATAATTAAATTAAACAATAAAAAAATAATAATTATGCTTTTGCTTAAATGTAAAAACTAATTCATATTTTTTAAAATTCAATAATTAAATTAATATTAGGTAAAAAAATTCTAATTATACAACCTTGTTCAAAATAATATACACTTTAACATAGTTATTAATATATATGAGTTAGTTGTGACCGCTTAAATTCATGTAGTTCACATATGAATGAAAGGATGGCAGGATCATAATAAGGATTTAGATTTATTAATTAATTTGCGAAGTTTGTAAAATTGTATGACACTTCTATACTTATGTTTTTAATAGATATCAATTTTTTAGTTGTTAGGCTAAGTTTGTCAAAAATGCATGTCACCTCTCAACTTATCCATTTATAGATATAATGATATAGATTGTTACATTACTTTTATTTTGATCATTGTCTTATTCGTGAGGTGTTTCTTCTCTTTTGAAATTAACCTTATGAAATGTAAATGTGATGCCAATAATCAGAGGGATCTTAATAAAAAAATTAATATTCCAAGAAGAGAAGGTAGTAGTAGATTCTAATAAATTAGCAATGCAACAACATAAATGTTTGCAACAAATTTAGAGAGATCCACCTTGTTGAATAATGCACACACTACATGGATAATGGATTTCCACACTTTATGCCTTTACGACGTTTCCTTTGCAACATCTGATGCAAATTCTAGTTATATACATGAGGGAGAGATTGTTTAGTTCATCTCCTGATGAATGTTCATATTTCTCATTTATTTATTTACATATATTTACCCAATCACAAGGATTAGGTGTCAACATTCCCCCCCTTAATCTGAAGGGATGTTGGTGAGTCCAAGAATCGTTCTGAATCGTTCAAGCTTTTCTCTTCCAAGCGCTTTGGTTAAGATGTCTCCAATTTTCTTATTTGTGGAACAATGACGGAGATGGATTGTTTTGGCCTCAACATGATGTCGAATCAGATGATATTTAGTATTGATGTGCTTCATTCGATCATGGAACTTTGGGTTCTTGGCCAAATTTATTGTAGAGGTATTGTCAATCATGAGTGGAGTTGATTGTACTTATTTTACTTGCAAATCTTCAAGAATTTTCCTGAGCCACAGAATTTCTTTTGTTGCTTCAGCTGCTGCCACATATTCTGCTTCTGTTGTGGAATCTGCTGGAACTAATTGTATGCGTGATCTCCAGGAGACAACTCCTGATCCAAGACTCATAGCATATCCTGAAGTTGATACTCCAGTTTCCTTGTCTCCATCAAAGTCTGAATTAGAGTATCCAATCAAGCTAAAGTCATCTACCTGTGTATACTTGATTCCAAAGTCTTGAGTTCCCTTCAAGTACCTTAGAACTTTTTTTGCAGTAGACCAATGTCTCTCACAAGGCTTTTGCATAAACCTGGAGAGGATTCCAATAGTAAACGAAATGTCTGTTCTGGTAGTAGTTAGGTAGTTGAGACTTCCTACAAGCTGTCTATACTTTGTTGCATCCTCAAATTCCTTTCCTTCAATAGATGTGAGCTTTAAGTTTTGTTCCATTGGAGTAGTAAGAGGATTGCACTCTGTCATGCCAAACCTGTTCAACAAATCTCCAATGTATTTCTTTTGAGAAAGAAATATGGATTTTGGATGTTGGGTTACTTCAATGCCAAGATAGTAATGAACATAGCCCAAATCAGTCATTTCAAAACTTTTCCCCAATTCCTTCTTTATGGATGAAATGTAGCTTTCATTGTTCCCTATCATCAAAAGATCATCTACATATACCACAAGATATGCAATTGTTTTGCCAACATTCTTGACAAATAAAGTTGCATCATCAAGATCAAAATGTTTGAAATTGAGTTTTAGAAGATGCTCAGTTAGTTTTTTGTACGAGGCTCACGGTGCTTGTTTGATGCCATACAAGGACTTCACAAGTCTGCATACTTTATGTTCATGTCCTTTCACAACAAATCCTTCAAGCTGGGACATAAAAACATTCTCTTTTAGATCTCCATTCAAGAAAGCAGTTTTTACATCGATTTGATGGACTTTCCAACCGTTCTAAGCTGCTAGTGCAAAGAGTGTCCGAATGGTAGCCCATTTTGCTGTGGGGGAAAAAGTCTCCTCATAATCGACCCCTTCCTTCTATGCAAATTTTTTTTCCACAAGCCTAGCTTTGTGCTTGTCAAGTGAGCCATTAGCGTTATACTTGTTCTTGTAGACCCACTTGCAGCCAATTGGTTTGGTTCCTAATGGAGGATCAACCAGCTTCCAAGTGTCATTCTTTATGAGGGCATCATACTCCTTTTGCATTGCTTCTTTCCATTCATCATGATACGCAGCTTCTTTGAAGGAAGTTGGTTCAAATCTGTAGACAAGTTCAATTCACAATCATAACAAACATCCATATCAACAAGTGAATTAGATTCATCTACATCACCTCCATTTTGCCGGTTTGAATTTCTGGTTCCCGTCTTTCCAACTTCATCAGGATGAACATTTTCAAGTGTCTTTGTCAGCCATTTTGGGGGACCTTTTCAGATGGTCTAGGCTGCTCCGTTGATTGAGTTGGGACTGAATCAAGATTGAGTCTCCAATTCTATCAATCACATCACTTAAAGCATCATCTGTTGTTGGAGTTTCATGCGGGGGAGAGTGTTCTTCAGAAGAAGATCACATGTTGATCTAGTATAGGAATCCCCCCTTCAAGATGTGGAATCTGATTATCAAATTCTTGAAATGATTTCGTTTTTGCGAATCTATCAAGCGATCAAGTTGCCGCTCAACAACATTGTCAGATTTGGATGATTCAAGAAAAATTACATCTCTAGATACAACAAACTTTTTATTTACTTCATCATAGAGGCGTATGCTTTGGAGGTGTTTGAATACCCCAAAAAGATACACTTACGACTTCTAGCACCAAGTTTGTTTCTATGTACCTTTGGTATCAAGGCATAACAGGTGGAACCAAAGACCTTGAGATGCTTTACCGAAGGAACATGTCCATACCACATTTCACATGGAGTCTTGTTTCTTATAGCATTAGATGGACATCTATTCTTTATATATGCAGCACATAGAACAACATCAGCCCAAAACATTATCTTTACATTTTTGAAGAAGAGTATGGATCGTACCATATTTAATATTGTCCTATTCATTCTTTCAGCAGCACCATCCTGTTGGGGATTATAAGGCACAGTTGTTTGATGTTTGATCCCATGTTGGCGAAGACAGTTTTCAAATTCATTTGATGTGTATTATTTTCCATTATCAGTGTGAATAGACCCAATATGAGATTGTGCATAATTTTCAATCCATTTATGAAAATTCTTGAATGTTTGAAAAGCATCAGATTTGTTCTTTAATAAGTAAACCCAACACATTCTGGTGTAGTCATCAATAAATTTCATGATATATTTATTTCCATTTGCAGAAGGAACAGGCATTGGACCACATAAATCTGAATGAATGAGTTCAAGTTTTCTATGTGCTCTTGAATGTGAATCATGAAAAGACTGTTTGCTATGCTTTCCTAGAATGCAAGCATCACATTGCTTAAGTTTCCTAGGAATTGTAGGCAAACCAGCAACACCAGTTTTCTTCAATAAGTGGAGACTGTCATAGTTCAAATGTCCAAATCTAGCATTCCATAATAAACTTGATGGAAGTGTACCTTCTTCATGATGAGAATTGTACGAGAAATGTTGTGCATGGGCAGAAGTTCCTTGCAGCTGATAAGCCTTTCTTCTTCTATTCCCCTCATGACAAGTGAGTGGTCAAATGCTTTTCTTACCTCAAGCTTGCCATCAAACATATGAATGGAGTGACCTTCTGGCGGATGTGGACCAAGGACAGCGAGTTTCGCTTGAGTTGTGGGAGATATAGAACATGATGCAGAAGAAAGTCTGGAAGACCAGGAAGTTTAAGCCTAATTGTGCCAAGCCCTGATGGCTTGATTTTTGATTGATCTGCAAAGCATACTGCTCCATCAACATTGTCAGTGAAATCTTCAAAAAAATATTTTCTATGAGTCATGTGGTAGGTTGCTCCTGAATCAAGCAACCAATCATTTTTCCATGAATCAAGTGAAGCATTAAACAAATCTTCATTTACTCCAATTTTACATTGTGCCTCAACATAGTGAGTAGATTCAGGTGCTTTACCTTTGTCTGTATCATCAGTTTTACCTTTCTGTTGGTTTCTTTTCTGCTCAATTTTGTCCCATGGTAGCTTGCATGTAGAGGCATCATGTGATCCATTTCTTTTGAAGCGAATGCAGTGCAAATCTGCCTTTTCTCCTTGAGAATGTTTGCCCCCCTTGCCTCTGAAATATCTTCCTCTTCCTCTTCGTCCACCTCTTCCTCTTATAGAATCTTGAGTAGGATGCTTTTCTTTATGAGCAAGGCACACAGTCTCTTTAGAAGATTCAGGGGCTGTCTTCTTTCCAAAAGCTTTCTCTCTTTCAACAAACCGTTTCACAAGAGAGTCAAAGGTTATATCTTTGAGATTTCCATTTGCTTGCAATGACTCGAGATAATTGGAGTAAGTAGGATAATGTGCCTTGAGAAAAGCGATAAGAGGAATATCCAATTCAACCTTAGTAGATTTGATATCATGCATTATAGACTTTACTTCAGATGCAATAGCAAGAGGATCATTATTTTTCAGTTCAAGAGTGAAGAGTTTAATCATGAGTTGAACAACTTCAAGTGCAGAATGTGAGTCATAGAGTTCTTTTAGCTTTTGTAAGGCTTCAAAGGTAGTTGAATATGATGAAATATGGCGACTCACCTCTTCATTTACAGATGCTGCAATTAATGCATAAGCTTTGTTGTTCTTGTTTTCCCAAATGACGAGCTCGTTGTCTGAGGTACGTTGTACTGGGTCATTGTCTCTGTCTCCGACACACACTCCTTTCCACAACTCATTGAAAATGAGGGCATGTTTTATCATCTGGGACCATTCAGGATAGTTCTCCTTGCCAGTGAGAACTATTCCCACCATAGCTATGATTGAATGCATACTGTAGAAAATAAAATTTCGGCTGCAAAACTTTTACTCTTAATGGAAAAAAATATAGTTCTGATATAATGGGACAGCAGATTCAAATATCAATTTGCATGCTTTTGCACAATGTTAAAGCATAAAATATGGCAGTATAAAATACCCTCAACAGCACTGCGTTCACCAAAGAAAAATTGAAGAATGTAGTCCAGACGTATTTGGACTCTCAGATATTGTGTCATACAGAGAAATATTTAGGTTATTTTCAAGAATAATTTGAGACAGATGTATCTCTGATTTTATGCCACATGAAATACGCCACAAAACTGCAAAAAGCTTAAGAGCTTCTCCAAATTTAATTCAATTTCCCGAAAAATAAGAGATCCTCCAAAATGGCATTCAGAGGGATTGCAAACCAAGATACAAAGATCCTTTTTTTTTATGGCACACATGTAACATTACCCACAGCTCCTCTCCAATTCCCAGCAATCGACAGTCATACAATCTATCAATCTGTAGTTAATAGTCTTTCAATCTATCAAACCAACCTTAAAAAGGACATTCTATGACCATCAAAATGCAAAGAGATACGCTATACCCGCAAACGAGCTCAAGAAATATGGCAATCGTTGCTTAAAAGGAGGCATAAACGAGCTCAAAAGTAAGCAATCGAAAACATTGTTTTCTTGCTTGGATCCCCACGCTTCAATAGTGATGTCGTGAATCGTTTCATACACAACTCAACAGCCTCCAAGCAACTTTACGTCCCGTCTCGAGAATCACTCATACTATAAAATTCCAGACTCCACGACAAAGGTGAATCTCTCCATATATCGAGTTATAAATTCATTTAAAACAGAGGCTCCCTTTCTAATTGACTCCAGAGAATGCAAACGAAAACGACCCTGACTTCCAAACCGCGCTGCGAAACCTGGTTTACGCAGCTCAAACCGCAACGGCTCTCTCGACCACCACTTTTCTTTCAGGCGACAGTTTAATGGACTTACTGTAATGGGATACAAACAAGAAGTTCAGTAGCAAATGCGGTTGATGATGATACGGGATGGGTGTCACCTGATTGGAAAATTCATGGCATTCGATAGCCACATGAATTTGGTGTTAGGAGGCTATCAACGGATCCAGATGAATAGGCTACCAATGTTTAGCAAAGAATATGGCAGAGGTGAATATGGCTTTCGTATTTAATTGTCAAAGGTGAATGTCAGGCATAGGTCTAATAAATGGAATATGGCAGAACAACAAACGTTCCCATGTCAGGTGAATGTCAGGCACAGGTTTGATAAATGGAATATGGCAGAATAGCAAATGTTCCCATGTCAGGTGAATGTCAGGCACAGGTCTGATAAATGGAATATGGCAGAACAACAAAAGTTCATGGAAAGTTGCCTTCAGGCAGACAAAGAGCGCAAGTAAGGAATATGGCAGACAGACAGAGGAGTTACAAGGAGCATGAGAGCTAAAAAAGGAGTTGGCTCTAATACCATGTTAGGCCAAGCAGTAACTCCACAAAACAAAAACTGATTCGTGTATTCTATTCCATCAGATAGGTTTATTATATACATGAGGGAGAGACTGTTCAGTTCATCTCCCGATGACTATTCATATTTCTCATTTATTTATTTACATATATTTACCCAATCACAAGGATTAGGTGTCAACAGATAACCCTTTTTGATTCGATGAGTTGAGTAAACTCAGGGTCTAAAATTGTTTCATGGATATCATTCTCGGAATTGGTTCTAAATAGTGAGAGGTCAAATGAAAAATCAAAAGGGACTTCCTCTAAAGTTGACAATTCCTCAAGGAGTGAATTGGATTTGTCTAGCTGGCTACTACTTGCCTGAGTTTCTTTGTTTTTTGGTTTCCTTAGAATTATGTCTAGGTCATCCACTATAGTTGTAGGGTTTGGATCTGGGTTAGCCCTAGTATAGTGAATCTTTGTAGGAGCCATAATTTTAAGCCTTTTAAACTGTTTTTATGATTTTTCTTGAAAATTTACTTCAGATAATGACCTTAAGGGGCTCAAAATTTAATTTAAGATTTCCTTAAAGTTTTATGAGACCAATGATCGAAGTCCCCAGTATGGCACCAGAAATGTTATCACTCCAATAATTCTTTTGAAGTAAAAAGAAAGAAAAACCAAAGGGAACCACACACCGCTTTTGGAGATCAAGACCTAGCCTTCCTGATGCTCAAAGAGGGCTCTTTGTTTAAAATTTAATGTTGTTTTAGTTAAGGTGTTTTTAGGCTAGTTATGATTGTTCAAGGGGTTTTTGATTTGTGTTTGAGATTGGGTGGTGGCATCAGCTTAGACATATGGATAAAATGATGTCTTTTAGACCATTGGGCTATGGAGTCAAACAATAAGGAAACAAAATTTGATTAACTCACTAAAGGGAATGTTCCAAGGGTAAGATAGCAAAGTGTTTTTTCAGGTCTTTGAGACAGAGGGGTGAAAGGGTTTCACTCAGGGTGAGAGAGTAGTTAAGGGTTCTCAGACCCGGATAGTGAATAAGGAATGAATGGGTAATCAAGATCAAAGGGCAATTAAGAATCCTTTAACCTGGATATTCAAGAAATCAATCTAAACCAAAGAGCAATTGATAATTCTTTAATTTATATATCAGCAGAAAACATTTAAATGTATAACTATTAAGACATAGTGTAATTAAACAAGTTCTGAAGTACTATTCCAGTTATAGCATTTATATTTGGAAAAATATTAAAGATTATGAATAAATTGAGGGAAATAACAATAACACATGAGAATACTTGTCTGAAATTCGCTTAACGCATGAATCCTTGGAAATATCTGATCTTTATTTATCAATCCAGCTTGCTAGCTCAACAAATGATACAATAACCCTTTGGGTCTTCTGATAAAAAATTCTATAGAAATGTCTAATAGAAACCACACTACATACTTCAAATTATGAAGTGTTTATATAGAATTATTTACAAAATATCCCAAACTGACTTGGGATTTATTTTAGGGAAAAATATCTAATTCTAAAAATGTAATGCCACCTTTCTAACTAATTGCTTTCTAGCACTATTATCTCTGATTTCCTTTTATATTTAGTTGATTGATATTTTTGTTGTCATTTGATGCTCTTCGACTTATCTTCTCTTACTCATACTCTTTGACTCTGATACTCTTTGATTGGGACAACTTCCTATTTACTTTTTGCATTTTGTCTTTACCAAACTGTGTTAATTGCTGAATTTACTTCAAATTAAAGTAAGTCAGTTAGATGCTCCCATCTTTCTTCAGTTGGTAACTGAATGTTCTTCAACTTCCTGAAGACCTCGTCAGCCTCTGTGTTCTTAGAAAATGTAGGCTTATTTAGAAACAAATGTTTTACCTCATGCTGGAGGTAAAACAAGTTTTCCAAAGCTTGGTAAAGAACTTTACCAGAGGGCATCCCTTGTTTTGTTGTGTTATGGATGGCTGCATTGTTGACTTGAGTCCTGGCCACTTCCCTGAGATTTTTTTTGTAGTCCTCTTGTGTCATCAATTTATCATTAATTACCAAAAGAATTGGTAAACCTTTCTGCATCAAAGTGTCAAATTTGAATTTAAATATATCAATAGAAAGCTGCATAATCTGACACTTGTCTTCCAAGTTGTGCATCAAATTCCTTTTAATGGAAACTCTTCTTACTTCAAGGATTGTCCATGTCCTGTCACTAATATCCAATTTTTCTAGTTCATATTTTTTCTTGGAATTCAAAAAGTCGATGATCATGGTTGCCTCTTCTGGCATCCCTTCCAGCTCTGTTTTAACCTTTTGAATTGCCTCTATGGCCTCTTTAACGAGATCAATCTGCTCAAAAATTACCTGAACTGATGGCCAAATATCATTGACAGAGTCAATGATATTGGCCCACAATTTTTCTTTTGCTTGTCCCAATGGCTCACCTGGAGTCATTTCTTTCTCTAGATTCTTTATCCTCTCAATTAATCTTGCTACCTTGTGTTGTTTTTCCTTATTCATAATTTGAGCAAGTTTACAGTTTGTCTCCAAACTGTTCACTTTCTCTCCTAGTTTCTTGATTTCATTAGCTTTGAGGGACATCTCTTCCATGGCTTTAGCCAACTTATTGGCTTCTTCACCTATAGAATCTGTTGCGATTGACCCTGTTTCTGGAGTAGATGGTGTTGTTGTAGGTAATTCAGTGGCAAATGGAACTGTAGGAGCCAATTTCTCATCCAATGTTGATGGTACTACTGTGGTGATAGTTGGGATGAATTTGGCTACATTTTCCTGGAGGCTATCCTGCTTGGTCAACTTGTCCATTTCTTTTTCCATTTCTTTCAGCTGGTTGTTCAACTGCAACACTAAGCCAAGCATTTCCTCCTGGGAAGTTTGGCTCTCTAGGACTTGTTTTGTTTGAGGGTGTTGCGACTGAGGTAGTTTGAGTTGTTTTTTTAGGGATGCGATGTCTTCATTCTTCTTTTTTAACAATTTCTTAGTAGCCTTTATGTCCTTTGGGTCATGGCCCAGCTCAATGATTAGGTCTTCCAAGGATTTAATCCTTGTGTCTTTAGCACTGGAGGAGGCCCTCTCGAGTTTAAATTGTGCAATGGTATTATTCAAGGACTCCTGTAATTTGTATGAATCCATGGCCTTACCAGTCATGGTGGAGTATATCATCTCTCCAGCTTGTTTGTGAAACTCTATTTGGTCCACTAGATGTATGTGCTTTGCCAATACTTCGAAAGTGGCCTTCTTATAATCTGTTGTAGACTTGGGTTATGGCATCGTTGGATGTATATATGACATTTGCATATTTCCCTCCTCAATATCAAATGCAGACATAAGTCTGCTCTGGTTAGGAGATGAGTGTTTGAAATACTGAGCATATGTCTCAGCTTTCAATTTTTCATTTCTCATTTTAATCTCCTTATATCTATCCTTAATGGTTTTTTCTTTTTCAACTGGTCTAACAAAGGAAGAAACCTCTACTGACTTCTGCCTTTCTATCAATTGTGTGTTAGAGGTGGTGGGTCCATTTGTTTCCTCTACCTGTTTCCTATTGTGTCGGGTAGAGATTCTGACTGTGGTTACAACTCTGTTCCTTCCAACTCACTCTATTCTTCCTGTTTAGATACATGATTCAATTTTCTCCTTTTCTTTTGGTTTGCTTGCTCATCCACTATTTCCACCTGGGAACTAGAAGTCTTTTCTCTGCTTTTTGGGTTTTTCTCCTTATTCAGGTGTGTTTGCAATGCAGAGGGAGCATCCATCCTTTGGCCTTGATATGGGACCTGCAGGAACTCACTCAGGTCAATTTGTTGCTCAATATCATAAAGGGAATTTTCAACATCAACTATTGTGTTATCTTTATCTACCAAAGTGATTTCCAACCATTCAGTTTGGTTGGCATATATTTCAATTTTAGGTGCTGAATAATGTGCATAAGGAGCTAGTTTAACCCATGTTCTCATTTTTGTTACTACTCCATGAGGGTCATACTACCACATAAAACTCTTGGCAAACTTCAACTCCTGTAACATATTATCTGCCTTTGGTCCATATTGTATATTATTGCAAATAAAGGGGCCCAATTCACTTTTTACTCTGAATTGTGCCTTCTTCTTTGCAGCCACGAAGTGGAAATCATCTGAGTTGATTATTTGCATGAAATACTCTAAGGAAAAAAATTCTTAAGGGAAGATAATTTTGCAATTTGTATGGAGCCAGTTGGTAGCCATAGACTCTGATCTCTATGTGATTCTGGTATAAGCACCAATCTCCTATCTTACTATTTTTTGCTAGTTGAAGTACCCTTTTGATCTGAGGACTAATCCTAGGTTGCACAGTTCCTGTCAGCATATTCATCACTGGGTGGACAAAGGAATCTATGAAGTCCTTATAATCAGAAACAATGGAATACTTCTAGACAATAGTTTTCCAATAGAGTATAGACCTCTCTTTTCCTCTACTATCACCTTTTACGATCTTCATGGGTAATTTATTAGTTTGATAGTACTGAAACAATAATACAATACTACAAACAACTTAAACACCCTTTCAGTGGGCAATCTAATGAGTTGTTCATGCATTTTATCTGCAATGAACTGAGCATAGTCAAACTTGATGGTGGGAGGTTTATCAGGGGTAAATAGGGACAGGAATGCAAAAGTGACTTCATCTACATGTTCATATGTTTTGTATCCAAGGATGGAAGATATCATGGTGATAATATGCCTGGAAGTTTGTGAAAATATGAGGGCTATGTATGGAGGAGTAAAATTTCGTTTATTTTCTTTTGCAACTATGAAATCTTTGAAAACTTGCTTGGATTTTCTCTCATCAGTAGAATTATAGAGTTATAGTTGTCTTCCAGTGGACAAAGGATCTAAATTTGGGTTGGGTTGGACCTATAACATCTTATTGATGGATTTTGGAGTGATAGTGAAGAGGAGTTGTTGATTGGGGGCTACTACAACCCTCTAGTTCGGGATATAACAGGTCTGACAATATAGGATAATGTCTGGGAGGCCATGGAATTCTGGGAATGAGTAGAGGGGGAGATTTTACTCTCAAAGGTAAATATCATCAGCATGGTTTTAAAATCTGTCTTTGCTCCAGAAGTGGAGCTTCATTCTTTCAGAGGTTGAAGATGTATCTTTAATTTGGAAATCCATATCAGCCAAGTGTAGGTGATCTAGTTCAAGGTGGGGGGTTGAAATAGGCTTAACATTTAGGGAAATGTGGGTAGTCATTGTGTGGAAAACGAGAGTAAAAGTCAAAAATTGAATTGGCAAGGTTCGACCAGTGGTATGGGTTTTGTAGATTTTTTAAGAGTCTGGGTGCAAATTGCCTAATTCACGGGTAGGAGATCTAAGTTAAGTTCCTTCAATGTTAAATTAATTGAACTTTTTTATATTAACAAGGGTCAATGTGGTGTATATTTGCATAATACCTTAAATCGAAGGTTGGTGTTGTGAATTTAGTTGAGGTTCTTAGGTTGCAGGTGACAGATAGTGGCTTTGACCGAGTGTTGAAGGCAAGATGGCGTCTGTTAGTTGTTTGGCGGTTTGTAGACTTCAGGAACGCAAGAAAGCTCGGGATTTGAATGCACAAATGATCGAAAAAATCATGAAAATGGTGTTGACAGGGCTTTATTGGGCGAAAATTGAGAAAAGCGGGAAAAAATGGTTATGAACAGTGACTGGTATCAAGAGGATGGTTTTGCCCCTCATAGCACCACTTTTGGGGGAAGGGTGGTAAAACTCAGAGGGGATGTGAAATGTTGTGATAGTGACACGTCACCAAACTGGGTCTGGGAAAAACTGCCCATTTCAGGTGCTATCGGGTTGTTAAAGCTTGGAAGTTGAATGCGTGCAAAATGGAGCAATAACCATTATATTAGATGGGTGTTGATCGGACAGTGGTCGTGCTGAAAAGATGCGCGAAGGGGATTGGGGGAAATTTTAGGGAGGGGCCCGCCTAATCAAACATACTTAAGCATGTTTATTTAACTTTAATTGGCAGATTAACTCAAATGATCCATCGGGCGGGTTTTTTTTTCTAAAGGTGGAAGGGTTTTTCAACTTAGGATAAGTTGATTTATAGGTTTTTAGATTAGAAAAAGGGCAAAATAACTTTCCAAAAAGAGGGAAAAAGGGTTTTTACCCTAAGAAAAAGGGATTTTATAGAACATAATGATGGTTTAGCAAAGGGGAAGGGATTTTAAAGGGAATTTCTAGGGGAAAATATGAGATAATGAAGTACGGGTAAAAATGGAGGGGAAAAGGGGTATTTTAAGGGATGATGGGGAAATTAATAAGCATGAGAGGGAGAAGCTTGAGAAAGGAGGGGAAGTTATTTAAAATCATATTATGAGTATGCCTTTTGCATTGATAACTGCGCCTGCACACTTGAAACACATAGTTAAGCATGACAGTAGTGCTTATGCTCCAAATGACTTGTATTTTTTCAACCTTTCTTTACCTACCCATTTACCTAATCTAACATTTTTTCTTCACTTTGGTGGGATCGCTTAAGCTAGCAAACCATTTTCTTTCCTTTTCTTTTATAAAAAAAACTATCTACTTATAACCTTATATGTTCCAAGGGCTCAGATTAAATTGATGAGCCCCTTTTATTTTCTCGACCTATCTAATGATCTGCCAAGATTAAGTTGTTTGGTCAGATTTTATTCTCTAACTATAAACATAAAATTCAAAGCATGAAATAGTCAAGATTAAGCAATTTGACTACCATGGGTTGTGGCATCTATGACAAGATGCACACAACCATTATTTAAGATAGTAAAGTAAAGAGTAGTGGCACTTGGACTTGCACAATTTCATGGTCTATTTTTATTTTGGGGTTCATACATATATTTTTCAATTTTTATTTTTTTTACCTTTTCTTATTTTTCTTGTCCTTTGATATTTCTTTTAGGACATACCCTCTTTACATTTTTTAATTTTAATATGGAAAACATTTGCAGAAAGCAAAGGTATGTACAATATTACAAGAGTTACTCTCAACCAATTCAAAATTATGAATCCTATCACTATAGGACTCTAACAGAAGCTATACTTAAATTGAGCCACAAACAATACTTCAAATTGCATAGTGCATCCACAAAATTCCTCTAGGAGTGCAAGTTAGATCTCTGCCCTTTTATGGAGCTAAAACATATCACAATTATGCTATGGATAATGCATAGTCTTCACCTCCTTTGTTGGCCTACAAGACACTGAGAAAAGTCCCAAACATTGCAACCATCAAGCCATTGTAACATCTAAATTGTCTAAAGATGAGGCCACATATTTAAGGATACCTCAAAAGTAGAACAAGGTCACTAAAGTATAGAAATCAATCACGTATTTGACCTTACTGTGACTCATAAATCATGCTCAAGTTTAATAAAACAAGACCACAGGTGTATCTCAGTATAAGACCTAGGTCCTAGGATAAATGAATCTAGGAAACACACATGTTTCAGATGTTTGTCAACACAAAAATTACTCTTAATGATTGGGCTAAGGCCGCAAGGATAGCACACAAATATTGTAGGATCAGAAAACCAAGAGTAATTGTTTTAAATCCATATTCAATCTCCCTCACATCAAATCAATGCTTCCACATAATTGAATAGAATTGCAGAAGATAATATCACAATATAATTCATTCAAGTGCTTTCTAAAGAATATAGATTGAATTCCTTTTATATACTTTAGAGGGGCTTCTAAAAGTGAACCGTTGGAGGAGTTTTAGAAGGGTAATCCCCTTTTGTAATTCTGAATTTTAATTAAAATTAAACAAAAAGATGAGGTCACTTCCTTTTGGAATTTAGGATTTAAGTTTGAAGCCAAGACCCCTTGTAGATATATAAAAATAATTTTTAAGATATTAAAGCATTATGTTATCCTTAAGAATTGATGAAATCCCAATACCATGATTTGAATTAATATTCTAGCCAATGGAGGATTGCCACATAAACACCTTGTGGGGTTTTTCCCACCAAGATGGGTACTTGGTTTCCAAATAGGAATAACTCACAAATCATTAGGGATTGCGGGGTGTACCACATACCACCAAAAATTGTTCGACGAGGAGAATCCAATAAGGATGGTCTGGACTTGAACAATCATGAATTTCCATGTCATTTTGGCTGACAAAAGGTGGGGTTTTTTGCCATCCTTTCAGGCCTATTAATAGCATTTAATAATTGTCATTGACATCAATTACAACACCATTCAACAATAACTCCCTTTGTTGTCCATCATTTCCATGGACTTAATCATCCTACTTGGTTGTCACATTGTTTTCATGTGGCAATTTTTTTCCAATCACTTATATTTTCATTGTACTTGTTATCATGTTCATAATTAGTATGTAATGCATGTGTTTCCCTTTTATCAAGAATCAGTAGCTTCCCTGCCACCTCAGCCAACTTGCTTTCATGCCCTAGGGTATGTAATTAACAATCAGTTATAAAAATCAATAATCAATGGAAGAGGAAACAATAAAAACCAAAACCACGAAAGGAAAGTAAAATCTATAATCACAATCATAAAATAACTACAATCAAAACAACATGGCCATGCATATTCAACAATTACTAAACAACTAGTCACATGCTTAAAGTTAAAGGTGTAGCATGACAATATCCATTAGTAGTCCAAAAAATAAATTCACTCCATGTCTTGAGTCCAACACTCATGGTACTGTCAATCATCAACCATGCATATACATATATAACAAAATTAGTTTCCCTTCCTTTTCATACTATGGGGACAATCCCATTTTATGTGCTCTTCCCCACAAGACCAACACCATATAGGTTTTCTTTCCTTCTCAATCTCACGGGATATTTTTATTTCATCATCACTTCCCTTCTCTGAGGGTTGAACATGGCATGTCAATTCCTACAAGTGTTACTGCAATTCATGGTTCCAATCTTTCAACTCTTGTTTTTTTCCTATCAATTTTATTTATCTTTTCCTTGCAAATCATGAACTCAGTTTCTAATTCCTTGAGATAAGCCTTCAAATCTTCTATTCCTCCCATGTGCTGCCACACACACTCATCTATTATTTCATTAATGAAATAAAAATGCATATGCTAGGGGTCATCTTACCAATTTAAGTCAAATACATTGCCTTATAGTTGTTCACACATCCATAGGATTTTTGTTAGCTATATATCACTAACCAACTTAACATCTACATAATCTTGCTCTAAATATATACATCAATCATAGATATCATCATGCAATTTAAATGGTTAGAATTCCATGTGTGATCCATACTAACATAGTAATTATAAGAAGCCTCTTTATTCACACCACCATTATCATTTTACATCAGTTATTAAAACACTTTAGAAATATTTGACCTCCTTATTAAGGCCAAAACTCATAACACCTACAACTTCATAGAGTAAGTTAGGAAACTACATTGTCACATTATCATACATGATATTCTTAATTTTTTCACATTCATAAAGAGAATGCATCACAAGACTTGCACCTACAAACAAGCATTTATCATCTGCTTAACTTTCTACAATATACCTTTAGTCAAACGAGCCATGGGAATCCCCCATCCAGTGCATGTACACAAACATATACATAAAACATATCTATACAATCAGTAGAACAATGTGTGATACAAGAAACACAAGAATTTCCAAAATCCCTCATGTCATTTAATGATTCACATGCATACCTATTCCATGAGTGTAAAAGTACACCACTTTTCCAATAGTGTCAGCAACACCATTGTTATGGGCAAAATCACATAGATAGTTCTCCCAGTGCCTACAATTAACACATGAAATGGCAATTTTCAATCATTTCTATCATGCCGGAAGAATCCTTATCGTCCACATTTAATCCGAAATCCAATATTATAATTAATTATATTCATGTATAGTTATAACATTAAAATATAGAGCTCCACTTCTCTTCAACGTTTCAAAATTTGTACTTCTTGCTTAGTTAATTATGTGATAGGGCACTAGCTTTATACCCAACTTCTAGGGTTAAACCTTTGGTCTTCATTCTTTTTTTGATAGATCCCATTCAATCCAAGTGAAATTTGAGAATGGAGTATAAAAACAATTGTTATTTTTCAAACTTCTCTAACCTAGAAACATGTGACATCATTGCAATCATCTCATCAAGACGATTCCAATAATATAAAACTTTACCCTATTCGATCTCTGGGGTCAAAATTTATGCCATTTTAAAGGTTTCCCCTCTAAATTTATATTGGTACTATGTCATGCCACGTGGCACCCAGGTGGTGCTACATGGCATACCATCATAATGCCACATCACACTAGGACAGGCTAAGGGGTATATATACACCTCATCCATAGTCCATGTAACATATTTACATGTTTTCAATTTGTTCTTACTTAGGAGTTTACCCCTTAGTAGTTATTATTTACTGTGTTACACTCCTTGCCTTATATGCGTGTGTGTGTGTGTATTTATGTATATGTATCCATATATATAGGTTATAACCATCACGAGACCTCTGCTTATCATTATACAGCCATAGGTATAATTACTTATAGATTGGGTCCCTTTCTCTACTTAATTACATCCCACATTTATATGTGGTTGTGACAATCAGAAGACCCCTGTTTTAGTTATGCATAGTGTATATAAGACCTTAATATTTGCAGACCCCCTCATCACCTTTATATGACTTAACACTAGCAGGAATGACATAGTGATAACCCACCTTAATGTACCTTGTAAAATCATAATGTGACAGACCTCCTAGTATTTGGACAATATAATAATCTAATGGTTGAGGGAGGTTATATAATTGACGGATCCGATCTAATTTTCCTCCACCCCCTCCGCCTTGTGACGTCACCAAGGGGGGTGTCGCACTCATGGTTCCAAGGTGGAATTCCACCTATTCTATCCAACAGTCAACACTCGTACCTTCTTAATCAACAGTAGTGGGGGCTCGTCCCCGGCATGGTACAGAGAAGGAGGGGGGTGTCACACCGGATCCCCATTGTTCATCGCCAAACTAGTCCACCATTAATTACTTTCAATTTTTATGCCCCGAAATTGATCATGTGTTCCATGTGACCAACACCCTTCGATGACATACCCTATGAGAGATAAGCCCCTTCCTCTACAGTCTCCATCGTTAAGCACTTTGTGACCATAATGTGTGACCCTCTAGTGGGATTTAGCATTTAACCCCTAGACCCTACCTTTGGGTCACATCATCTCCTTAATGACCCTCTTCACTGATTGAATTCTCAACAACTTCATCATTTTAATCATGGACATTTCTATACCTACACTGTCAGAGTTATTTTCTTCGCATGTATTACTATTATATGTCCACTTGGCTATGTTTGGGTGAGTCTTTAAAGCCTACCTACCAGTATGGATATTGATATGGAATTTAGACACATTTTGGAATCCAAATATGATTATGATGGCAAGCCCTAATATTTGGCCCTACGATTGGTGACAATTTGACATTTAGCGACTAGAATGAGGAATTCATGGCACCCATAAGTGGTTACAAACATTGAGATGAACCCCAATTACTCCCTCAATCTTTCATGAATGATTGTGACCTATTATTTGTGGCTATTGAATTCACTTTTATCCTATAATTAAGACCTTACACAAACTTTCTTACTGGAATGATATCAGGCCAAACCATGGTGAAAATAGTGAACCCTTCACTGAAGATCGACGAGTAAAAATAGTTGGAGGGAATTAAATATCCGCTATTGTGGAATACATTTGGTAGGGTAATGAAATAGCCTCTAAAGAAACCATTTTAATTTGGGCTTAAGCATAATAAGTGATACCAACATTCAAAATGAAACCAAACACTACAGTTCAAGCCAAAATTTGGTATAGATCCTTGTTCCTACTAGAATTTTATGATTTATATATCACGGTGATGATACCCAAGCATATTGTATATACAAGTTTATTACATAACTACCCCTAGTACATTACACAAATGTAGATACATGCCATACATACACAGGTAGGAGCACAGTTGCCTTTCAACATACAAATCAAGAGTAGCTTATTACCCAAACTGATTTAGTATGAATGAACTTCACAATAACTTATTGTTTACAATATTTTATTTCCTTAAATGCACATGAGAAACTGGGCTTGGGACAATACTCACCTCCCAACCATAGACAGGCCATTATTAGACTCCTCATGAGATTGTTACCCCCGAGCACACATGATGGATTATTATCCTTAATCTAGTATCATTTTGTGTTGTGTAGGTTTTCCCATCGTGATCTAGGAACCATTAACAACACAACCAGGTTTATACACCTTGTTTCTATTGTAGTTCCATTCATTCTAAATATTGTAATTTCCACATGGTTAAGGATATAGTGAGTTCAACCAATCCCTCAAGGACTATAACACATTCCTAAGGTGTGCATATACCTATTGTTAACTTGTATAATTTATAACATAGTAAGCACCACTTCACACAAATCCAGGTCTTTGTAACAAGGGCCAAATTATAGTGTTGTAGCATCTATTATATCAAACAATAACCGATTAGGGAAATTACCAAAATAACACTTGATGTTGGAATTAACCAAACTCATTAGTCCTCATATACAAGGTTTGAGTTTAGGTCTTGGACTTAGATTGAATTCTCTATTTTTGTAGGAGAATATGCATATGTGTATATAGTTTCCAATCATTAGCCCAATCTAGCTATTTTGGTTAGACTACATTAAATTATAGGTGTTTCACTTATTGGGATGAGGCCTGTTTAAGGCTAGATTCTCCAACAAGAATAATACAGTACCATGTAAGTATTACAAGAATATATACTACCAATAATCACTTATATATATGGACAATCATATCATATGTTATGCCTTACACCTTGGTAGGATTCTACATAATATTTTCCAACCATACATTATATATTAAATCTAGAATACCTATGAGTAATCGACTTATCATGGGCAATGTCACACCAACCTGTCTCTAGCATAAATAAAAAAGGTCGTATTTCATCGTATTATTGACCAAAGATAAGGGAGTTTCATGCAAACAAAGGAGAACATATCACATATTCAAGACTCACATTGTTAACCTAGAATGTTGGATCTGCAGGAATCCTTTTTCTTCCATTATTTAAATCCTGGAAATATGAGAAATTCATTCAATTGCAACAACCAGAGCATCAATACCCATTTTATATGTGACTATTGTTTGTCTATTCAAGTGATTCCTTGAGCAATACAAGGTTAAGAGCTAGTCAAATTTCCAACTACATCAAACAACCATAGAGAGAGTTGTACACCACATCTTCAGGAAAAGTTAGTAACCTTGTAACTCAGTTTGAAATCCTTATACTCCCAATCAACAACCAAGGAACTAACAACTAAAGGCCAATTTATCCATATAATGAAAACATGTGTTAGGTCCCTATAATACTAATGTATTCCCTTATTATTATTTTCATTGTACCCCTTATTGTTATGGTTGTGCCCATGTTGTCCCCATATTGTTATTATTGTGCCCCATAGAATCCCACTATTGTTATTGTTGTGCCCTTACATTATTATTGTTATGTCAGGTCTGATTATATTGTGACCCCTTAGAATCCTCTATATAGAAAGTGTAGGTTTTAACGTTGTATAGAAATTACCTGCATAGAAATTCTAAGAACATAAAATAAACAATGTGAGAGCATAACACATAAAATAAATATACACAAAGATTTCCCCCCTGGATCCCGAAACCGAGACTACAAGCTTGATTTTTCATTATGTTCCTTTCAATGTTACAATACATATATATGCATGTCAAAGCATCTAATACCATGGACCGAAAACCATCACGCCCAAAACCATGTGTGAAAATCATGCACTGAAAACCATCGTGCCCACTTGTTGTTTTATTTCCACAGGGGGCCACAGGAGAGCTTAGTCATTTATCCAGCCCTGCAATGCCCATTGTTTCTCTACACCAAGAGAACTTCTCAGATCTCATAGATTTTGTCAATGCATCTGCAATATTCTTCAAAGTGTCCACCTTTACCAGCAACACCTCTTTGTCTTCTATCATATCCCTCACAAAGTGATACTGAACATCAATGTACTTTGTCTTTTGAATGGTAAGCAGGGTTATTTGCCAAGAAAATTGCACTTTGGTTGTCACATTCTATCCTTATAGCTCCCTGTACTAACCCCATACTTGAACACAATCTATGCAACCAAACCACTTCCTTGCTTGCATGAGTGGATGCCATGTAGTAGTTGATAGTGCCACTACATATTGTTTCTTACTCATCCAACTAACCGCACCTCCAAATAGGTTAAACACATACCCACTTGTATATCTTCTATGATCGGCACGCAGTGGAATCGGCAATCAGAAGATTCCCTAAAGATTCCTTGAAATGGCCTATTTCCCGTAGCGATGTGCGAATAGCGCTTCGCCCTATTCGCGCATCAGAAACTGCCTCCGTTTCTTGATCTGGAGCTTTGAAGTGTGACTTTTCTCCTTGTGCAAATCTTTTTCGGCTTTTCTGGTTGCTGACGTAAGCATGACATCGGCTGTACGGTGGATGATGTCAGCTGTGGGTCCCTTGTACAGCGCGACGTGGTGAGGTACTGGGTGGACTATGGTGAAGAGACTCCGATGCGATATCGCGATATCGCGTCGGCAGGGAAAGAGGGGGATCATTGGGTTGGACATTTTGTTGCTTGCGACTACCGATATGCGATATCGCAATATCGCATCGGCGGAGACGGAGGGGTAAACAGATTGGACACTCGACGCTTGCGATCGCCGATCGCCAATTTCGTGATGTCGCATCGGCGGGGAACGGATGGGCATTGTTTTGCATGAATGTGTGAGTGCGAGGTTGCGATGCGAAAACGGCTTTGAGGGGAAAAGGTAAGTAAGTGGGTGTGAAGGGCTTTTGAAGTTTCGGAAGGGGTCCGACTACTTCGAGGGAGTTTTATACTTAGGAAGAAGTCCGTAGCATCTGGAAGGTGGTTTCAGAGGTTGGGGTTCTTGCTTAGTTTCTGATAAACTAAACAATTCCCGGGATTTGCTATGGTTATTTTTCAACCAGGGGAAGGGATATTACATAGGGGAATTTACTTAATATTAATACAGGGACGGGAAACATAGGGAGCTACATAATAATGTTAGTGGTTAGTGTGGAGATGGTAAGAAAGCGCTAAGTTTGGGGGGAACTTAGGCTGTTGCAGGGGGTAGGACCATACTTCGGGAGAAGATATGGAACAACTGTGAGTAAAGCAGATCTTTACTCAACCGGAGTGATGAAGATGATGAACTTAAGAGGTGTCAAGCAGATCTTGACCTCTTTTTGGGGATGTTAGTTAATGATTGGGGGAAAGCAGAGAAGGAGAGTTAGTTATACCTCATTTGAGCCTTTTGCTTACAAATCTTTGCTGATTATGTTCTGCATGATATGATACCTACAAACTTGGAACTTGTCAGCAATTCAACAGCCTCAGAACTACCTACCCAGCCTACTTGCCTAGCATTTTTTCTTCTTTTACTTGGGGGTGCACTTAGACTTGCAAACCCATCATACATTTTTCTTTGATGCTTTCCTATCTACATACTACCCTTATTTCTTCCAGAGCCCAGATTAAACTGTTGGACTCTTTTGTTTCTCTACCTATCTAAGATTCTTCCAAGATTAAACTGTTTGGACAGACTTACAATCTCTATATTCTAAAACATGAAATTTAAACCTAGGGAGACCAAGATTAAACTGTTTGGACCTCCCTTTAACTAAACGTAGCGATACTAGGAAAACTTTACAAAATTTGAAGGCATTGAATGAACTTGAAGTAGCCTTCTTCATTTGGAGACTGTTTGAGCAAATATGGAGCGTTGCAGCAAGCAAAGTACAACATATTTGGCCTGTGAAATGCCAATCATGAAAAATGAATACCTGCTGTAGCAGGAGCTAACAGATAGAAAACTAAGTAAGGAAGACTTGGTAAAGGAGCCAGTTGATGCCTTTAATGAAAATCCACCACTTTCTAAACCAGTTGCAGGTTTGGGAAATGAATTAATTATTAAACAAGAGTAGTTAGAATAGTGCAAGAAGAGGAGGTCACCTCTCAAAGAAAGGTATCAACTTCAGTTCGGAGAAACCATGCGGCTAAAGATGGAGGTTCAGAAGCTGAGAAAGTAGGTATCTTAGCTAAAGAAGAAGACAAGGAAGTATAAACGGGAGGCTATAAAGCCCAAGGTTGGGGTCTCCTCAATATCTCTCCAAACAGAAGATGTTCCCACAACTTTGGATGCTACACAGATTGGTCTTGTGGAACAATTTTTCTTAGGCCCAAGAATTCTTCCTAGATATTGAAATTTAGAAATGGCAATCTGTCATGAATGAACAAAAGAAGGAGATGAAGAGGCCGGTTCGAGAAGAGACTGTTGAGATCATTATTGGGTATGTAGACAAGCTACATAAAGCAAGGCAAAGGAAAGAGAAACAACTACAAAAAGATAAAGGATTTAGAAGAGCAGGTGCAGGTTTTAAAGGTAGATAAGGAACAAATGTTTACCCTGGCATAATATGTAATGGATTGTCGACCTCCTGCTCATAGTTATGCTTTGTTTCTTCATGAGAAGTTCTTTTTCTTCGGCTTGGAAAGAATTTACAAAGAGATCAACCATGAGATTGAGGATCTGATATAGTTCCTTCATATCATAAGAATCCATGATATCATGAGCCAACACTTGATGTGCAAACTCTACATGCATGGTAATTTCTTGGGGGATGATGAGACCTTCAACCTAGTTCCATTCATGGGAGACGTTCACCCGAGAGCCTTCACCTCCTACACTATTAATCAAGTTAAATGGAGGAAGGCTTGTGATACTTTTGAAGGAAATCAAGCTACAAAGACATTGATGATAAGGAGGGATAGTGGTCAATCAATGACTATTTATAACAAGTACTCCACCTTTCTACAGATTCAGGGATCTAAGCAACAAATTTCGGCAGCACAAAAATGGTGTACTGACCTTTGTTTCAGACAGATAGTCACTTTTTAGGATGAAGCCCTTGATAGTTGCCAAAGGAGATGGATGATGTCATCATCAGCTGTCAGAAACCAAGAGCCTTTTAGAGCACCCAATTTTTCTTTAGCATTAGAAAGACTTCCATGTTTTGTTGCATGCATTCAGACCTATGGGGTAGGGTGGATGGGGCTGAGGTTTTAGTTTCCCCTCCTTTGGCTGCCATCAGAGCATTACACTCTAGCATATAATGTGAGCAATGTTTGGTTGAAGGATGTCCTTATGATAGAAGGATATAAACCTCTAGGAATAGAGATGGCTGAGGAATACGACCTTGCTCAGCTTCATGCTAATCACAACTGGTCCAACCCAGATTTGAAGAGACAACGAGTTGCATGACAACATGCAGAAAGACTAGTTGGGGGGAGATGTTGGGTACCAAATCTGTATGCTTTTTCCCTCTATTTTACTCTCTCTCTCAATCCTTTGTATCCTTTATATTCACGAATCACTCTAAATGCACAAGGTAAACCCTCTTCAATTGTCTTCCTCGAATGTTTAATTAGTGAAGTCATAGTCATGGAGATTTTACCTATGCGAGTTACTAATTCTGTCATTTTTGCAAATTTAGTGGTCAAAGGTCACATATGCAAATCACATAAGTAACCTCAAGGTTACAACAACATTTTGGCAATGTTGTAACATTGTAACAGATTCCAGGCCATTCCAAACCTTTCTTGTTCTCTCTCTCTAGACAACTAGTTGGCAGTTTCAACAAATGTATATTCATAGACATTAGCTACCAAATTTAGAGAACAATTTTTTCTGAATATTGGTATAAGAAGGGTTTCAATGTTGTGAATCAGGTTAGCCATGCAAGGGGCTGATATTTTAATAGAAGACTAATTAATTAATTGAATGCAAGTTATTTTGTTGTTCTCTCTATAAGCTGTGAATCCATCGCAGCCCTAATTAGAGAGTTAGGGCCACTCTTTTGATCAGGTTCTGCATTATTTCTGTGTGTTGTTATTTTATTTATGTTTGTTTATTTTGTTTTTTATACAGTACCTTACTTAATTGTTGTGAATGCTTTTATAATTTTGCAATTGATTCTTATTTACTGTCACAATATTTATTTAATTAATTTAGCTATTGAATCTAGGATTGGTGACTGGATTGTGTCATTGCTACCTGCATATACTTTGCATGTTACCTTGAAATTATACACACTACATTGATAAATTAAATGTGGAAAATGGTTGAATAGTCATTCATTCTTCCACCCACGGGCGAGACCTTCTCTCTCATGTGAAAGTTTTTTCATTTTCTATTGCACACTATTTTTTATCTATTTTAATCGCTCATATCTTTGTGATTGCAGGACGGGTATGCCTGTGGTGGCTTCATTGGAAATTTCATTTCACATAACCCTATTTAACATAGGAGTAGGAGTAGTGTTTTATTTGGTCTGTATGCAATTTTGAAGCCTCCCTTGAGAGTTTCACCTGATGACTGCACACACTCGAGTTCACTCTATGAGCTTGTGTGAGTCCTTTGATCTGCCTTTCTTGTTCATTTGATTCAAGTTTCTGCATGCTAGTGTCTAAGTCATGCTAAAAGTCTTCACTTCATATGTGCTTGTTGTAGGGGTGATTTTAGGGGTGAATGTTCGCCCTTGGGTGAATATTTTGTATCATAGTACATTTTTACAAATCACCTCAAATAACCCACCTTATTTTAAGGGAGAGGGTAAAAAAGGTAAATTTAGCCCTTGAAATTAGGAGTTACAACCTTCCATTCGCCCATTTTCAAGAATAGGTTTTATTTAAGTGAATCCATTCGCCCATTTTCAAGAATAGGTTTTATTTAAGTGAATCCTATGGGCGAAAGGCCCAAATACCATATTTATAAAAGAGGTATGGTAAATTAATAAAAATATAAATAAATGAGAGGTATGGTAACTAAATAAAGCATAATTAATAAAAATATGAATAAATGAGAGGTATGGTAAATAAATAAAGCATTTTTTATATTTACTCCCATAAGTCACCTTATATACATGCAAGGGTGTAAACAAATAAAAATATAAGTAAAGTGGAGGTATGGTAAATAAATAAAACGTCTTTTTATGCTTACTCAAAAGGTATGGTAAATAAATAAAAATATGAATAAACTAGACACATGGTAAATAAATAAAACCTTTTTTATATTTAGTCCATAACCCTCGTTCTATTTATGAAGGCTCAAGAAATTTTATTTAAGTGAATCCTATGGGCCAAATATGATATTTGTAAAAGAGGTATGGTAAATTAATAAAAATATAAATAAGTGAGAGGTATGGTAAACAAATAAAACTATTTTTTTATATTTACTCCATAAGTAATGGTATGGTAAATTAATAAAAATATAAATAAACGAGAGGCATGGTAAACAAATAAAACATTTTTTTATTTTTTTATATTAATACCATGCAAAAAAACATTATTAACCCTAATAAAAATAAAAATGGCACATGGTATTGACCCATGGTATTCACCAAAATGGCACATGGTATTGACCCATGGTATT
>APFE030997637.1:19140-30980 GCA_000404065.3 Pinus taeda | reverse complement strand
GGTTTTTTGGATGAATAAATGTTATATTTGTTTATTTTTCACCATGGAAGGTCATTTTAATGCATTTTTGCCCATCTCAAACAGGTATGAGTAATGTGTCACTTTTGTGCAGGACAGAGGGACTTTCAGGGAAACTTGTCACTTTTTTCACAAATCAGACATCAGAGTCATCTTTTAAGCCCTTTTCTGACTCCTAAAAGCTGAAAAGATTGTCGAGCGTTTCTTTTACACTCGTTAAAACGGAAATAAAAGACGGTCCTCTTACAGCCCTTTTCTGACTGAAAAAATAGGAAAAGATTGCCGGATTTTTGTCGTTTCAAATTCGATACTGGAAATAAAACGACGGTCCTTGATCGCTTTTTACTTTTCATGTCAAAGACACTAACTATGAAAATATCCTTGGTCGCAAGATCAAGCGGTTCTCCTAGGTATTATTTTATACTTTTTCGGGCTTAGGAGACACAAAATTACGAAAAAGTTCAATCTGGAGTCTTCTATGTTTTTCAGACTCTCTAAATATGAAAAACGCCGAGTTTCTCCTATACTGGACTCGTTAAAATTTCACAGTAAAGGACCTGTTCTATTACAAACAGGAACGGACCACTCCTTCTTAGGGTTCGAATCAAAAACTAAGTTGGACTCATCCGAAGGATGAGCTTACAAACAAGCATATGTTATCCTCCTCAAGCTTGTAAAAAATAAAGAGGTACTTGCCAGAAATGGTGGGGGAAAAATGAAAAGAATGAGCCTATTTGATATCTTTTTGTCTCAAGAAAAACCTTACTACCGCTCTTGAACACGACACTTGTTCATTCACCTGGGTTGGGAAATCCTTTACCTCACAGTTGACCAAAATCACTTGACATTTTTAGCCGGGTTATGGGAGTCGACTTTGAGTCATTTATCAACAAACCATCTGTTGTGTCGTTATGTGTTCAAGAGATCTGAAACAAAACATTCAACTGCAAAATACCTATCATCCATTGTGTCATCATTGAGTCAGTCCTTGCAGCAACATTTCTTCAACTTGAACTATAATTTCGTGTTGTGGGCTTGCCTGCGACGGGTCGCTTTCTATCGACATCAGCACATTATCTAGAGAGTTGACTTAGAAATCGTCAGTACCTTGGAGTCTGCATGCATCAATGGCAGGTTTCTCACCTTCGACATCAGTTTTCATCATTGACTTGCGATCGAAGGATTCCATGAAATGTTCGACACCGACTCATTCATTCACATCTCATGGATTGTGCTGGGTACTTTGAGAACCATTGACATTACTGGTGGTCTCTCTCACGCTTGTTAACAGTTTACATCATTGACTGGTAATCAAGTGGTTTCTACCATGTTCGACATCGACTCATTTATTCACGTGGCTAGAATCGTATCAATTCGGGAAGTAGAGATGAAGACCCTGGATCTAGTTTCCACCATCCAGGCTGCGAGGAGTTTTGTATTCATTATGTTGTAGACCAATCATAAACAGATGGCTACGTCCATACTGTGTCTACACGATTCTATGATTATGATGTATTATGAAATCATTCCTGTATCAGAGTAGTAGTTAGTCTGTTAGTTAAAGTTTTTGATCTGAGTATGGGAATGCCTACCTCAGCGATGATATAATCTTATACATGTATTTTGTGTTGAAAATTGCAGGTTCTGACCAAGCTCTCCACGAGATAATCCTTGAAATGATAAAGTACTTCACCCTTCCTAGATGATATAAAACCCTTATCTATTACAGGCTTCGCACTTTAGGGGGCAATCTGTTACACTGAAATTTGTCACCATGACTATCTCCAGTTAATATGGCTCCATCAATAGTCATATTATCCTCCTTGTCAAGCCTTATACCTCTGCTCTCCATGTCAAACTTCAAAAAAGAGAGAAAGTCATTAAAAATCATGTTATCTCTGGGTACGCAGGTTCTCTCTATCTTGCCTGCGTGTACGCATCCCAAGCTCATTGTACTTGTGTACTTGTACGCTCTGTAAGTCAAGGGATGGGTGCGTACTCCTGTAAAGGTCAAAAGGCGCGAGTTTCATCTTTAAAAAGTTACTTGTGGTCACTTCTAGAGCCTTCTAGAAGAGTGTTTGACGTGTATGAGCGCCTCCAGATGGTTCATGCATCCCTATGATAGAGGAACTTATCCCATCAAGAGAGGAGCTACCCCATCCAAAAGAGGGAGTATCCCATTGATGTTGGAACTGAATAACTTCCTCTAGAACAATATAAATACAGGCCTTGGGCCAGAGGAGGGGAGGTTGAAAGCTGAACATTCCAAAGGGTAGATGCTGCTGGAATTAGGACTTCCATTGTAAACTTGTGAGGAGAGATTACCATCCTTTCTTGTTTTCATATTGGAAGTGGGTGAGCTTGTCAAAGTAGAGGAAAACTCTTGCTGGACCCTGGGAGGAACTTGCACAACACCAAGGCTCAGGTTGTAATGGTTTCTTTTTTGTTTCCTTAATACAAATAAGTCCATTCTTCTCAATGATTTGTTGTTAATGAATTCTTTCATATACTCCTTGGTCTATATGTTGAATATGCTTTGTTTTATGGAATATTCAGGTGTTATGTAATCGTTTGATTGTTAGTGTATGTAGGTTTCAAAGTGAAGGAGGAGCTCATCTGGATCGACGAGGCTAGACTGCTACAACAAGCGTTGGACTTGAGGTAGGATCAAAAAACACTTGCTTTCTCATAGAATAATGCATGTTTAGAGAAGGATTGCTCTTAATTGTCTTGTTTGTCACTAGAGAGTCTTAGACTCCTAGGGAGGTTAGTTTTGTCAGCAAAAATAACTCTTTCCGCATGACAATCCCTCTGAGGAAATCGGACCCCTTCTGAAACCTCAAATGCCCTTCACACCCACTTAATTGCTCTTTCCTCCCAAAACTTACAACCTCAAAGCCATATCGCATCGCAACATCACACTTTCATCTCCATGCAGGTCAATCACCCATCCGTCCCCGCCGACGCGATATTGCGATATCGGCGATCGGCGCTCGCAAGCGCCGAGTGTCCAACTCATTCACCCCTCCATTTCCCGCCAACATGATATTGTGATATCGCCGATCAGCAGTCGCAAGCACCGCATGTCTAACCCCAAGCACCCCCGTTCCCTGCCGACGCGATATCGCGATATCGCATCGGAGTTTCTTCATCACATTACCTCCAGTATTTCACCACGTCGCCCTGTACTAGGGACCCACAGCTGGCGTCATCTGCCGTACAGCTGATGCCATGCTTACATCAGCAGCCAGAAAGTCGAAACTTTGCGCAGGAAGAAAAATCACACTTCGGAGCTCCAGATCAAGAAACAGAGGCAGTTTCCGATGCGCGATTAGCGCTAATCGCGCATTGCTACGGGAAATAGGCCATTTCAAGGAATCTTCAGGGAATCTTCTGATTTCTTAGCCCATTGCGCGCCGAAAAAGCCCGAAAATCGCCCGATCGTGCCAAAAGGATCCGGTTTAAAGACAACAGCAAATCAATCACAGAGTTTAAACTGTATCAGAATCAAATCATCAGGCATCAAGCGTGTCAAAGAGTATCCATCAACGATGGAAACCATCAATGTAGCGGCAAAGAGTGTCAGTGAATATCTTGAGCAGCAGCCCGAAGTAGGAGAATATTTAATATCTTCCAGCAGATTCATAGAAAGAGGGCGAAACTACTTGAAGGTCTCAAATCGTAATTATTGCATATTCAATTCACACCAGAGCCGAACTGCAGTTCCCGAAGCACAATTACTCCAGCAGCACCGCATCTGGTCCCCAAAGGCCACCTCGTCACCTGTTCCGATCCAGCTGCCCCCAGCGCAGCCAAAAAGATTTACTTACATTGAATTCCAGCAACACTTAGATTTTTGAAAAGTTCTAAGCAGACCTGTCGAGGTCACTTGTAATGATGTCTTTCTGATATTTTGCTTATAAAAACCACCCTGAGAAATGTTGTGAGGGGTTGGTTGGTTGGTAGTAGTTGTTGGTCAGTCTTCTTTCCAGCATTTTCTCTTAGCAAAGACTCGCACTGTAACTGTCATAATTTCCATAATCAAAGATTGTTGAATTCATGGATTGCGAAACTACTTGATGTTTTCTCTTGGCCAAGGAATGATCACGGAATTCCTGTGCTTCTACATGATCCAATAAGTGTTCCTCTCCTATGTTTAATTTTATTTTTTTACCACCTTTCCGCCTTTCTAAATTGCAGGAAAAAAGAATAGCTTAAGATTTGTTTCATTACACCTTAAGTTCAATTCCTGTGTTTTTCAATGTTTTCTTCAGAAACAGTTATGAGCTTGTATTCTTAAATGATCTGGTTTACGCTGTTTTTTTTCACATATGAGTGCATGTCTGAGGAATTCTTAATTGCTCCTGGATCCCATTCATCCATTTCTCCCCTTTGTCAACATGATGAAATGATTCTCCTTTGCCTTTCATCCCTGATGTTCACTCCGTACTTTCAGCAGACAGAAAATTGTATCCTGTGTGGCTATCCTGCTCCGTGTCCCCTTGTGACCAAGAAAACGCTCGCAAGCCTCAATCTGTGACTCCATGCCCAATGGTTCGAAACTTATCACATCTTACCATGCCTCTTTGTTCGAGAATCCTACCTTCTTTCCAATCACAACCAACACTCCCTTGAAGTCAGAAAGCTAGCCTAAAATCATCAACTAAGGTTGAATCAAAAGGAGAGAGCCCTCTCCGATTGCAGGCTAGAACCTACAATCAGAAGATTGGTTTGTGGTTACCTCGGCCGTATCCCTAATAGGAGCCTAGGGACAGCCTGAGTGATAACATAATGGCGACTCTACTAGGGACCTCCTCAGATAAATCAATGCAACCAGTCTACAGCCCTACAGAGGAAGAAACCGACTTGTAAAAGCCTCGGCCGACCTGTGGTTTCATATTTATTAGAAGATTTACGAAGACATATTAGAAGCTGGCTCCTAAGAAACAAACACGTAATACATGATCAAATCCTAATCCAAATAACTCGCCCAGCGTTAAGAATCCTAATTTAATTCCTAAGATCGTCAGGAATCAAAAACAGAAAGATTGCCAGATCCCTGTTAGTCCTGAAACAGTTCAACCAATTGCTGTACCAACCACTATCAAAGTTCTATTCTGGTCCACCCCGAGCTCCCCTGGCTCATCACCCCCCTCTCCAAGTAGCTCCACCACAACTCTATCCCATATCCCTACCACTTCGACTACTCCTTCTTCCGCTGTTATCCCCGTAATCCCCCTCGCCTTAGGTGTTCTGCTCATCCCCGTCATCATGGCTAGATATGCACCATTACAATTACCTGCTAATCCCGGGGCAATGCCTCAAGATTACCAATCAAAAATCACTTACTTCGATGGCACAACCTCTTGCACTGCCCTACAACTCACAAAGAAAATGCAGGATTATTTCGAGAGTTATGAGATAGATGATGATAGCGTAAGAATGAAGATCTTTGTTCAAAGTCTAACCGCTGATGTCAGAACCTGGTTTAGGGCATTTCCACCTAATTCAATACTAAACCCTGAAGCCCTATACCAAACCTTCATTAATAGATGGGAGAAAAAGAAGGACCCTCTGCACATACTATCCGAATACGACTCTATCAAGAGAGGACCTGGGGAAGCTGTTCTGGATTACTGCGCCAGATTTAACAATGTTTACAACGCGATACCACCAAATTTAAGACCTCCGCCTAACCTCGCTTTATACAAATTCCCGGATGGCTTTGATGCCGAGATGGCATATCAATTAAGGGAAAGAGCCCCTCAAAGCCTCGCAGAAATGCAAGACGCCGCAGTAAGCGTGGAAGCAAATCTAATCGCTAAAAGAAATAGAACCAGGTCCAAGAAAAAAACTACTTTCAAAGAAGAACCCTCATCTTTCGAGCAGAAGCTTGATGCAGTCATCAGTTCCATGAACAGGATGGGAGATAGATTAGACAACGTGGAGAGGAAAAATTCATGGGAAAACCAACAGCCCAATGCCGTGAGGAACCCAAACTTCAAAAAAATCCAAAATTTGAACGTAGGTAGGGCCAGTCAGGATCACGACATTAGACCTCCTTTCCAAGAAAACTATGCTGAGGCATCTACATCCGTTGATCCCACAGACGGGACCCTAATGAACCTGGTTGGTTCAGAAAATGAACAGCAATCCTCCCTCACGGAAGAAAACCGACCATACCTTAATATAGAACAATTCCACACCAAATCAGGAGAGTCCTTTGACTTTAAACAAGGTTATGACACTGCTATATACGAGGTACATAAGCAATACAAACTAAGAACACGGATTGTCGATGTTTTTCCGCCTAGCAAAGCAAAATATGGCAAACAGCCCAACAAAGGTAAAGGGAAGAGCACCAACGGTCAAACAACTGACAACCATGTCCCAAATTCTCAACAAGTTATAGTAGAAGATGTAACAGATACACATGGTTCTATGGAGCAGCCTATGCGCACTTCCCATCCTGAAAAATACCTGGAGAGCATTCCCGAAAATATTCCCAGAGCGGAGATACCGCAGATAGTCATACATCGTGATGCGGACACTCCAAAAGGAGATACAGAGAGTACGCCTGAAAAGGAAAAGTTCACCAATGTCAACGCTCGTAACCCAGTAGAAAAACCATTCAGTTTAGAAACTGAAATCGGAAAACTCAAAATCTCCATTCCCCTCTCGGAACTGGCTAAGCATGATGTATATAGACAACAAATTCAAAAATCACTTCAATGGCCTAAAGTTAGGGATGATGTAAACATTCTAGATGACACCCCTGAACTACTGTTCGAGCCAGAGGTTGACGGAAAAACAACATTCAGACCTGTTTCGCCTTTCTATGTCAGCCTGCACATACACGATAAGATACTGAACAACGCTATGTTTGACTCAGGCGCCTCACATAACCTCATGCCAAAAGAAGTAATGGGAAAGTTGAATCTTGATGTCACCCGACCCTATAAAGATCTGTATTCGTTTGATTCGAGTCAGGTCAAATGTCTAGGCCTAATCAAAGATCTTTGCGTATCCCTAGTCCAGTTTCCCAACAAGACAATCTTAATGGACGTAGTAGTTGCTGACATCCCCACGAAGTATGGCATGCTTCTATCCAGATCATGGGGAGCAAAATTGCAAGGATCCCTTCAACTCGACCTCTCTTACGCCACTATATCTGTCTTTGGGCAACCAAAGAGACTTTATAGGGAGACATTAATGAAGTATGTGGTTAGTAGTAAGGAGAAACCTCAAAATTTTCCAATATACTCAATCCATTCTGATATGGATTCCTTCATTTTGTTTAATGATAATACAAGCCCTCCAGCTTCGGACAAACCGTTGTCCCTGGAGCAAGAAACCAATGCCAACGAGAGATCAATTGCCAATTCGCATGAAACTGTCTCAACAGCCAGGGCAACCAGCACAGGACAAGAAGAAAATCCCGAAACAGAAGTCACCAGCGCATCCGCTCCGCATACCATTTAGAACCCCAATACACGCCTTGGATGAGAAGTCTCATGGTATTTAGAATCTGATGGTGCAGTTAACAAGTTAGGAGCAGGGGCTGGAGTGTGGATTTACAATACTCATGAGAATCATGCACAAGACCATGCTTATAGACTCAATTTTAGATGTACAAACAATATGGTGGAGTATGAAGCCCTTCTCTTAGGCCTCAAGCTGCTCAAAACCCTGGGAGCTACCATAATTTCCATCCTGGGTGATTCGGACCTCATCATACAACAGATAAAGGGAAACTTCGTCGCTAATGATAGTAGAATGAGAGCATACAGAGCCGCTGCCAGCAAATTGCTTAGCGCCTTCAGTGATTTTGAGTTGGCCAAAATCGCGTGAGATCATAATATTCATGCCCATAGCTTAGCTACCTTCGCTAGCACATGTAGGCTTCCCTTTGGACCAAGTCACCGCTTCACTGCAGAAGTAAAACATAGACCGTCAATTCCTAACAATGTGGAGAGTTGGCAGGTATTCCAAGATGATGCCCAGATTAACAATTTTTTGACTCTGGAAGATGAATTCTCTAGCACAAACATTGACATGGATGTTATACCAAAAACACAACAGTTAGCAGAAGAAGATCGCCTGACCCTAACAGCCACCATGGCTGAACAGATACTTAACCCAACTGTTTTTGACAGTACAAACATAGGGCAACTGAAACAGTTTTGTTTACCTAAGGCAGCCGAAGTAAAAGAAGAGTTTATTGACCTAAAAGGAAATGTTCTGCCTACTGGCCTTACCCCATTGGAATACATGTTTTATGACAACGATGTGGCCAGAAAACCAAAGATGGAACCTTTGGATGCCACCATAGAAGAATACAACATAGGAACAACAGAACATCCCAGAATGATTAAACTTTCTAAAAATCTGCCTCCTGACAAAAAACCAAAATATGTGGATCTGTTCAAAGAATTTCAAGATGTATTTGCCTGGAGTTATGAGGACTTGAAGTCCTATGACACTTCAGTAATCCAGCATACCATTCCCCTAAGACCGAACCAGAAACCGTTCAAACAAAAACTCAGAAGAATCAACCCCATGCTTCTCCCTATGATTGAAAAGGAAATAAAAAGAATGTTTGAAGCAGGGATCATTACGCCCATTAGATTCTCGGAATGGGTATCTAACTTAGTTCCCACCAGAAAGAAAACAAGAGAGATAAGAATGTGTGTAGACTTGAGAAATCTAAACCAAGTCTCTCTAAAAGACCACTACCCGTTACCCAAAATGGACCACATCTTGCAGAGAGTAGTGGGTTCCTCTAGGATCTCTCTACTAGATGGATTCTCAGGATTTAACCAAATCCTTGTTCACCCAGACGATAAGGACAAAACAACTTTTACCACACCCTGGGGAACGTTCAAATATGTTAAAATGCCTTTTGGGCTGAAAAACGTCGGCGCCACCTTTCAGAGGGAAATGGATATCGCGTTCGCTAAGGAGATACACGATTTCCTTGTGGTTTACTTGGATGACCTGACCCCATTTTCCAAATCCGACCTACAACACTTGAAGCACTTAAGGTAAATTTTCATCACATGTAGGAAATACGGCATTTCCTTAAACCCTAAGAAGTCCCTATTTGCCCTGGAGGAAGGCAGGTTATTAGGGCATATAATATCAAAATATGGGACCAGAATCGACCCAGAAAGAATTCAGGCTATCCTCCAAATCCCTTACCCAAGAAACACGAAAGAATTACAAGGATTCCTCGGAAAAATCAACTTCCTGAGGAGATTTATTCCCAATTTAGCCGAGCTAATAAGGCTATTGAGCAACATGCTAAAAAAGGACGCCAAGGTGAGATGGTCCCTTGAGGCCAAGCAAGCTTTCAAGAGTATAAAAACAGCCCTGACTCAAACACCTGTCCTTACCAGTCCTCAATTTGACAGAGACTTCATCATTTTCTCCTTCGCATCAGAACATACCATAGCTGCAGTCCTTCTGCAAAAAGATGATCAGGGCAATGAGAAACCAATAGCTTTCTTTAGTCGAGTTTTGAGAGACGCACCCCTAAAATTTCAGATTATGGAAAAGCAAGCCTACGCCTTGGTCAAAGCCATCAAAGATTTCAGAATTTACATCCTCTACTCCCATGTGATCGCATATGTCCCTAATGCTGTTGTAAAGGATATACTAACTCAAGAAGGATTGGAAGGCAGAAGAGGCAAATGGATCGCTAGCATCCTTGAATACGGCATTGAGATAAAGCCCACCAAGCTCGTAAGAGGACAAGGGCTAGCCAAGCTAATGGCCGAAACAAACTTCCAAGCACTAGACATTAATCAGCTGGACGATGAAGCATAGCTGGCGACTCCATAGATCAGTGATACCTTCACACAGTCCCCTTGGTATTCTGATATTTGCTTTGTATTGTTAAACCTGTGTGCTCCCCCAGGACTGTCCAGAACTAAGAAAAGATTTTTAAGAATGAAATCATCAAAATTCTGTCTCATAGATGGTGCTTTGTTTTGGAAAAATTATGAAGGCATTTTGCTTAAATGTTTAACTATAGATGAAATTAACAGCGTCATAAGAAAATTTCATGTAGGTGACTACGGAGGACACTTATATTGGAAATCTACAATGGACAAGATCTTACGAGATGGTTATTACTGGCCTTCTTTGTTTGCAGATGTGAAAAGATTTACTGCCTCATCCCACAAATGCCAATTCTTCGAAGGAAAGAGAAAGCTATTGCCTCTGCCCCTAAAGCCCATTTCAACCGAGAAACCTTTTCAGCAATGGGGTCTTGACTTCATTGGATAAATTCATCCCTCCTCCTCGGGCCAGCAAAAATGGATTTTAACAGCCACCAACTATTTCACCAAATGGATTGAAGCCATCCTGTGTAGGCAAGCCAATGACTTCACCATTATCCAATTCCTTGAAAGCAACATCCTTTCTAGATTTGGCTGCCCGAAGAAAATCATTACCGACAACGCTGCTTCTTTCAAATCTAAGAAAATCATTAACTTTTGCCACAAATACCACATTACCTTAGGTCACTCCACAGCCTACTACCCGCAAGGTAATGGCCTGCCCGAGTCTTCCAATAAGAACCTCATCAATATCATAAAGAAGATGCTAGAAGAGAACAAAAAGAACTGGCACAACAAGCTCACCAATGCCCTATGGGCAGACCGAATGTCCACCAAAAAATCCATCGGGATGAGCCCCTACGAACTTGTGTATGGCATGGAAGCTAGGTTTCCTTCATCTCTGGGCATACCTACTATCAAACTGTTGCAAGAACTTCAGGCTGAACCAAACGACATGCAAAGAAGAATTAATCAGACCATTCACCTTCAACAAACCAGAGAAGAAGTTTCCAATAGAGCTCAGGGTCTACAAGAAAATCTCAAGAAAATGTTCGATAAAAGAACTAAAGCAGAGGATTTTTGGGTAGGCAGCAAAGTTCTAATATGGGATGCAAGAAGAGAAGACAAGGGCAAACATGCAAAATTTGATTTTCTGTGGAAAGGTCCATACGTTATCAGCACTGTGCAAGGCAATAACACCTACTTCCTCAAATCTCTTGATAACAGCACAACAGAAGAGGGCCTGATCAATGGCCGGATGTTGAAACACTACAACGATCCTCCTGCTTGAAAGGGCAGATGGTAATCGGTTTGTACATATTTGTATGTATCAGTTTTTATCTTTTTTAGATTTTATAACACTGAAAGCACACGGAAGAAAGCAGGCGACGCTTTATAGTTTTGCAGAAGACAACAAGAAACTAAAAACTAAGGCGTTCTGGCCTGCTGTTCTTGACTTCTCACAAGGAGAAGCCATTCCCGAGTGGAGCCACTGTTAGCTTCCTGTTGTAGCAGGTTATTCATTTTTCATGATTGGCATTTTACAGGCCAAATATGTCGTACTTTGCTTGTTGCAATGCTCCATATTTGCTTAGCAGTCTCCAAGTGAAGAAGGCTACTTCAAGTTCATCCAATTGCCTTAAAATTTTGTAAAGTTATCCCGGTATCGCTAATTTTCAGTTAAAGGGAAGTCCAAACAGTTTAATCTTGGTCTCCCTAGGTTTAAATTTCCTGTTTTAGAATATAGAGATTGTAAATCTGTCCAAACAGTTTAATCTTGGCAGATTCTTAGATAGGTAGAGAAGCAGAGGAACCCAACAGCTTAATCTGGGCTCTGGAAGAAATAAGGGTAGTATGTAGATAGGAAAGCATCAAAGAAAAATGAATGACAGGTTTGCAAGTCTAAGTGCACCCCCAAACAAAAGAAGAAAAAATGCTAGGTAAGTAGGTTGGGTAGGTAGTTCTGAGGTTGTTGAATTG